>JAUCMS010000028.1:3049431-3059620 GCA_032357445.1 Enteromius radiatus | reverse complement strand
TACAAATATATTATGTAAAGAACAACTTTTATTTTGGATGCGATTAATCGCGATTAATCATTGCCCAGCACTAATATATATATATTAAAGGAACATGCCACTTTTTTTGAAAATAGGCTCATTTTCATCATTGAATCTGACCAAAGAGTTTACATTTTTTTCCTATATAAAACTGGACCCTCCTGTAGTTACATTGTGTACTAAAACCAATTAAAATGAAAGTTGACATTTTCCAGGCTGATATAACTAGGAACTATACTCTCATTCCAGCGTAATAATCAAGGAACTATGCTGCAGCAGGTGCAATGATATTACACAGCCCCTGAAATTGCTGGGGACTACTTTTAGGCACTGCATCAAAACTCTTTGGTCATTTTTGAGCGTGATGCTAATGGTCTAATCCAGGAGTCATCGAACTTGATCCTGGAGGGTCCTGCAGAGTTTAGCTCCAACTTGCCTCAACTCACGTGTCTAGAAGTATACCTTGTAAGACCTTGATTAGCTCCTTCAGGTGTGTTTGATTGGAGTTGGAGCTAAAATATGCAGGGCACTGTCTCTCTTTGACTGAATTTGGTGACCCCATGTCTAATCAGATTCAATGATCTATACTAAGCTATGCTAAAAGTTGTTTAACTCTAGGGGAGTTGGAAAATGAGCCTATTTTCAAAATAAGTTGCAATATTATGGGTATATTATAATATTATTTCTTCCGTGTGTGTGTGTGTGTGTTTTCAGTGTTAAAGGTGCAGTGGTGGGCCGAGTGAATGGAGATCTGTGGGATCTGAGTCGCCCTCTTGTGGAGGACTGTGAACTGCATCTGCTGGGTTTTGACTCGCTGGAGGGCAGAAGGGTACGAGCTATTCAGTGTCGTTTAAGAGTTTTGCCTTAAACCTTTTAAAAACCTGACCAACTAACATTTCACCCTAACATCAAATATGATGATATATTGTGATAGTCAAGGCTGATTCAGAATTACTGGTGATGTTTATTTGATTAAATGTTTATTTTATTTGAGATGTGGCTTGAGCTTGTGTAGCTGTGTTGATGGAGGTGTGTGTGTTTGCTGTAGGTGGTGTGGCGGACCGGAGTGTGTGTGTTAGCGAGTGTGATGGAGAATCGCTTCAGCGCTCGTGTGTGTCGAGAGGGAGTCTCAGACACGGGCCTGTACTGTGATTACCAGCTCCAAAACAAGTAAACGCTTCCAGCTCCTCATATTTTATTTTAAATGCATTAAAGTAATAAGTGAAAGAGGCTCAAGCTGCAGTGCTGTGTGTCGCAGCGCTCTCTCTCTGCTGGATGTGGAACAGAGCTGTAAGCAGATGGCAGCTGGGAAGATTCCTATCGTCAAGCTAGAGGTCACGCTACAGGACCTGAAAGAGATCTTCCAGGTCAGCTTTTCTTCTGGCTTTTGACCTTTACAGTGTTATTGTGCCCATGGATTGGACTTACTGGTGTAGATAAAGCATGAAAAACTCATGATTGACCAAAACTAAAATCTAGATATTCACATTTTGGGAATTTTTGACATTCAAAAAAAAACATGAATAATAGGAATAAAAATAATATTACTGTTGTAATGTTTAATTGCAAAATAATAATTATTATTTTTTTATTAAAAACAATAAAAAAATAAATCAAACAAATTATTTTATTATTTTGCAATGCGACCATCATAACTTTTGTGATTTGATTATCAAACTAAACTATATCATGACATTGGTTGTATTTGGATTAATCGTGCAGCCCTGCTATAATCTGTACGTGCACTACTGTTCAGTTTAAGACCTTTAGTTTTTCTGCTGATCAATGTAACATTTAATGGATCAAACTAGGGTTTAATCGTTGTGTGTGTGTGTGTGTGTGTGTGTAGGATGATGCTGTCAGACTGCAGCTGGCTGAAGAGCAGATGATGGGGAACACACTCAGTGTGTACAGGTCTGAAGTCTCTAAGTGTCCTGCTGGAGCAGATGGAGTGTGTTTGGTTTCTGATGTGTGTGTGTGTGTCTCTGTCAGGTGTGGAGACAGTGTGGGTTTGTGTTCAGGTGTTCTTCTGCCACACACAGGCTTCCTGAAGGCCTTTAAGATGCTGCAGGTAACGCTTACTCTTCTCCTCAGTTAGTGTGTGTGTGTGTGTGTGTGTGTGTGTGTGTGTGTTTGAGTAGCGTGACAGAAGTCCCGCTATTCTGTTGTCATGATAACAGTGTTTGTGTTGTTGTTGCATGGTTTCCATAGCAGCTTCCTGTTGATGGCATTAATATCTCCAGCACTTCCTGTTTCTCACTTTCCCTTCTCTTTCCACACGCTGTCCTTCTCTCTTCAGGGTCATGACACGATACTTAGTTCAGCTTTACTTATTAAGCATTTAGTTTTCAGTCCTGTGTTTCCTGTTTTAAGTTTTTTGTTGTTGTTTTTTTGCTTAGTTTTAGTTAACTATAATAACTCTGGCTCTGAACTTGAATGTCATGTATATGTATTTTGTGAGATGTTGTGCACTTCAAATGCAATGCTGCATTTATCTATAAAACAAAACTATAGTGAAATATTATTACAATTTAATTATCTATTCTATGTAAGTTTGTTAAAGTGTGATGTATTTCTGTGATGTTCAGCATCATTCCTCCAGTCTTCAGTGTCACATGATCTTCAGAAATCAGAATAATATACTGATTTACTGCTCAACACACATTCACAGATGAATAGAGTTCAAAAGAGCAGTGTTTATCTGAAGTAGATATCTTTTAACATTAGAAACATTATAAATATCTCTACTATTACTTTTCATCAAGTTAATGTATCCTTGCTGAATAAAAATATGATTTTATTTCAGAAAAGCCAAACAACAGTCTAATCATCTGCCAGAGCTCAGATTGTGTCCGTATCAGAATAAAAACGATGCTCATGATCTCTTTGACGTGATCTTGCTGTGTCGCTCTCTCTCTCTCTCTCAGGTGTCTCCTGTAACTCTGTCCGGTTCGGCAGAGGCTTCAGGCATCCTCAGGATGATCGGTGTGGCGTTCCCAGGAGAGAAAGAGCGAGAGGAATGGGAGAGAGAGCAGGAGGAGGCCAGAAAGAGAGACCACAGGAGAATCGGGAAGGTGAGTGCTTCAAACCCAAACAATGTTTGAATGATATTTCCATCTAGCTCTGATGTTGTTCTTGTCTCAGGCGCAGGAGCTCTTCTTCTTTCACGATGTCAGTCCTGGCAGCTGTTTCTTCATGCCTAAAGGAGCTCATATATACAACACGCTCACTGACTTCATAAAGGTACACACGAGGATACGCTTTATAGAGAGGCCAAAGACATACTGCAGCACTTACAGATTAAATGAGATTCTCAAATCTGATCATTGGACTTTTGAGGAGCGTTTTTTTATCTCTCAGTCATCAGTGGTTATGTGTTTTGATAATTCTCAACTTACTAAGACATTATTTGAACTAACGTTACCGAAGTGCTGTAATAAATGTATTGTTCATTGTGTGTTTATGTTAGTTAATACATGTTAACAAGTGTTACCATCTATTACTCCGAACGATTCCATAAAGTCATGTAGCCACTTCCTCTTCCTGTCAGAGTGAGTACAGGAGGCGGGGCTTCAGCGAGGTCGTGACCCCGACGCTGTACAGCACGTCTCTGTGGGAGCGGTCGGGTCACTGGGAGCATTACAGTGAGAACATGTTCACGGTGACCTGTGAGCCGCACACCTTCGCTCTCAAGCCCATGAACTGCCCCGCGCACTGGTCAGTGCACCCCTACACTACTGAACTACTCCTGCTCTGACCTTTGACCTAGTCTCTAAACCGGGAAAATGAAATGGGTGTGAGGGAGATCATAGAAGTGATAAAATTGTTGTGATTATGATTGAACTGTTTTAATGTTAGTGTGTAATGTTGCTGTTTGAGCATAAACGATATCTGCAAAAATAAGACGCTGAATTCTAATCTTGAAATGAAGGCAGTTTAGTGTCTAGTTTAGATCCATCAGTGCTGATTAATATTAGGTCAGTCTAAAATTTCTCTTTCATGTCAAAAAGTTGTTTTAGAAAAAGTAATTCAACAGAAACAGCACTGGTTAAAGTTCTGAATGATATGTTATTGACTCTTGATGCTGCCAAACCTGCCGTTTTAGTTAAGCTTAGTTAAGGTTAAGGTGCGTTCACACCAGACGTGAATGAAGCGTTAAGCGCGAGTGATTTACATTTTAAGTCAATGCAAAGACGCAATTAGACATCCTGCGGCGCGCCGCGTTAACCAATCAGGAGCTTGCTCTAGTAGTGACATGATGTAATCGGTAATCGGAGGCAGAAATACGAAACTGAAAGACAAAATCATCGTGGCTGTATGTGGAGGAGCTGTACGATACATCTTCGTCCTTTAATAGAAACAGGAATAAAAAGGAAATAAATACTAGATTCATTAAACCAAAGTTTGCCTATTCGATACACCCATGACAGAGACTGGAACCGCCTGGCAGAAGCCCCTCCCATGACGCAAAATCACGTTTGTTGTTAAGCGAATTTCACGCGCGAATGAAGCAAGTAAACACAAAATGTTCAAGCGCCGTGTTGCGATTTATTAGCGCAAGTCGCGTCTGGTGTGAACGTACCTTTAGATCTGAAGGCAGCATTTGACACAATTGACCACTTTTTAATTTCTTGTTTGGAGCAATGGGTGGGCATCCAGGGAAATCAATCCTATTTTAATAATAGATATAACTCTGTCAGGATTGGTGAGTGTAGCTCTGATGCAGCTCCTCTTGGGTGTGGTGTCCCTCAAGGCTCTACTCTTGCTCCAATCTTGTTCTCTCTGTACATGCTTCCCCTGTGGTCAGTATTTAGGAAACACGTTGTCTCCTTTCATTGTTATGCAGATGATACTCAAATCTACCTGCCCCTGGAATAGTAATAATAATAACACAGGTCTGGATACTTAGCTGGCTTGTATAGCCGAAATTAAGGCCTGGATGTCCCTAAACCTTCTCCACCTGAATGAAGGCAAAACTGAGATTATAGTTTTTGAATCATCAGATGCTGCTAGTCTCCCAGGCTTAAATCTTGGCCATTTGTCTTCCTGTGTGAAACCAGTAGTGAAGAATCTGGGGGTCTATTTCGGTACTGCTCTTAAATTGCTGTTGATATTTGATTTACTGTGCAGCACCTTGGTCAGCAATCGTTGTTTTTAATGGTGCTATATAAATAAAGTTGAGTTGAGTAGTGCCTAAAAAAACGTCTTGACCACGAGTTACTTCCTGAGTTGGTAGACATCACACCCCCAGGAACATGCAACAAAGGGGGCGCTGCTTTAGAGAACAGGAAATGATCAGAGTAGGGGCCGAGCAGAAAATAGAGTTGTTGTTTTTATAAATAAGTATTAACACATTTTAGACTGCACCCCATAAACACAAAACAGCCAACCACCTCTTTAAAAAGTCTCGCCAACCCCAAATGTTTGGACGGTGTATATTATAAAGTGTCAGTTGAATTTACTAAAATCTCAAGACAGCTGTCGGATCATTTCTTCATGTGAGTGATGAATGTGTGCAGTGTGATGTTCGAGCAGCGGGGGCGTTCGTGGCGAGAGCTTCCCATCCGCTGGGCAGACTTCGGCGCACTGCACCGTAACGAACACTCGGGGGCGCTGGGGGGCTTAACCAGGGTCCGCCGCTTCTGCCAGGACGACGCCCACATCTTCTGCACACCTGAACAGGTACAGTCTCACACCAGTTCATGTACTGCTGCAGAAACACGGATGTCACAATACTGTAAATGATTGAGTCGGAAGTGTGGGAAACATTAAAGGACCTGTTTTTTCAGCCTCTGTGATTTTCCCCAGTTTTTTTAGGAGATAATTATTGTATTTAAGAGTTATTTTACTTGATGGTTGTAGACCAAGCAGAAGCAGCTGTCTTCTGATTTCAGAACTTGTTTTCAGTTGTTGGCCAATGCCATATTGTAGAATAAAAGTATTAATGAAAAAACTGCCATATACTGTACAATTAATAGTAGATAAAAAGGTGAAATATGCAACAATAAAGGGAAAATAAATAAACAAACACAATAAATTAAAAATGCACCATGAAATGAATTAAATATTTAAAAAAATCTAAAAGTTGTTGTAATATTTTCATCGTATCTGATCTTGTATCTTGTGTTGGGATGCACTGTAAGCATCAGGGGCCAGTTGCATAAACTTAGTCTTCATGTTAAGACTAACTAGCAGTTAGCCAAGAGTAATCGGTTTTATTTTTTGTATTTGGCTTAGATTAATACACATTTTTATGTAACTGAATTTTGAAAATCTGGGACCAGTCTTAAAGAATACTAACTTTTAAGACTAGTCTTAACCTTTTCGGCCCCGGATGTTTAGTAATAATTGGCCTCCTGACAGTTAAAGTTGTTCTAGTTAGCTAAACTTAATTAGCACAAAGTGTTAGTGTTGTTTTTTTGCTTTTTTTCAGGAATATTAACATAATGAGTGCTTCAAATCACAAAATACGATCACTAGTGTGACCCTCACTGCCATAATCAAATTAAACACACATAAACTAGTAAATTACAGCCGTGTGTCTTCTAATGCCATTAACAGAAACATAATTCCTGACCCCATTTACCCTTAGTTTCCATTTGTGTTTCCAAAAGTAAGTTTCCTCTCCCTTGAGGAGCCACACAAAAGCTCTTTATTCCTCCTGAAGCACAGTGTTTCTGTGTTTGTGCAGCTCTTGCTTTGGTCTTCAGCGTGAAGGAATGCGTCTCTCTGGGTCTGTGTTTGGACTGATGTATGATTTATGTGTTGTAATGTCAGTGTTTATACTGCGTCTCATACACACCCTTCAGTTGTTTATGCGCTGCTGCTGCTTCTCTTTTCTGTGTCTTCAGCTGGAGGAGGAGATCACGGCATGTTTGGACTTCGTGAGGAGCGTGTATCGTGTGTTCGGTTTCTCCTTCCACTGTCTCCTCTCCACGCGGCCCGAGCCCTGTCTGGGAGAGCCCGCCCTCTGGGACGCTGCAGAGCAGGTGCACCTGTCCGTCACAGTCTATAGGTGCGTTCGACTTGAAGCAGTCCATCTGTGCATGACATCAAAATACTGCAAGAGCGATTACACTGTGATGTCATACACCGATCGGCCGCTTCATGTCCAACACACATTATAATATTAAAGGTTTTATTGAATATTTATTTTTATTTCAGATTTAGTTTCATTAATTTGGACCAATTTTTAGTAACAAAGACAATATATTTTTGTTTTTATTTTGTTAATTAATTCATAGTTTGTTTGTTTTTTATATACTTTAATATTTCATATTTAAATTTCAAATTTTTTAGGTTTAATACATGTGTATTTTCTTTGAATACAGTATTTTTTTTGTTGCAAATAAAAAAAAAAAAAGTAATATTTGTTCAATTTTGTTTCAATATTAGTTTTTTTTCCTAGTTTTATTTAACAATAGCACGTGTTGGAGGATGTTTGTGTTACCGCAGTGCTGTGGGGATTGTAGGATCCTGTCTGTACTTGTACCAACATACAGTACACAGCGAGACAATATAGGAGACGCGCGCTGTAAGAGTAGGGCAGGTCCGAACAGACGGGTAGCGTGTCAGAGATTCATTAATGTTGATCAGGGTCACGGTGTGGAATGAGCAGAGGAGGGAAACGAACAGCCAATCAGAGCCGAGTATGCAGAATATAAAGCACACTACAGGAGCTCTTCAGCCAGGGATAAATAAATAACCTGAACAGGATATTGGTATGGGAGTCTGTAGCCACTGTTAATTTTGGGGTGAACTATCCCTTAAATGTATAACATGCCCAAGGCCATGGTTTATGATGACGGATGTGTTTTCCAGTCCTTGTGTCTGGTGTCTTTGGGTTAAACAGGGATACAGTAATATCTCTCCCAGCACTCTCTCCCTCAAACTAATGCTGCTTTCAGCTGTGCATGTTTTGGGATTATTGAATTAGATGTTTACAGCAGATTCTTTTATTAGTGTTTTCTGGGCCAAAGCCGCACACAGACACATTCCAGGTCTTCCTCTGTAACGTGTCTCTCTCTTGTGTTTGTCCCGGAGCAGCAGTTAGAGAGCAGTCTCAAGCAGTTTGAGGAGCACTGGGAGATGAATCCTGGAGACGGGGCGTTTTATGGACCAAAGGTGAGGCCTGATGTTTTCTGGCCAGACACTGCATGAAAAGTTCATTTCTCACTCTACACGTCTGTTTAAAATAAACTTGTGAAGCACTTACATATTTACTTTCTGTTATAAATTCATTTAATATGTTGATAAGTCTAAGGTTTTGTATCTCTTCTGGTCACCAGGGCTGCATTTATTTGATCAAACGTAAAGCAGTTGTGAATTATTATTATTTAATTCTACTTTCTATTTTTAAGCCAATTTTAGGATGTCATTATATGCCAATTCGACCAAACGTCCCTGGCTCAATTTTGATTTTGCTAATATTTTTCAAAAAAATAAACATGTTCAGTAATGAAAGCCAAAATATTAAATGTCATGGATGAATATTTATAGAGTATACCACTTTTTTGTAGAGGGGGGGTCAAAATGGCAGATTTCATGATTCAGAGCCAAATTACAGAGGGTTCAAATGACTTTAGAAAGAAAAAAATATAATAGTACTTTTCTTTTGAAGAGGAATGTTTGAGGAACGAATCAGGTTAAAACTAGAGATGTGTCTCATTTCATTCTGTCAAAACAACTTGACTCAAAATACCATAAATACTCTTTATCCAGAGTTTGCACGCCTGTACTGTAGCTTGAGAGCTATCAAAGGTGTTGAAATATGACTTTAGATTCTAGTTCTTAATAAACTTCTCAAGGTGCCCTGCATCATTCAGTCACATTATTGAGGATTACACATTTTCAGTGATCCTTGTCAAAAAAGTAAAGTTACAAATTTGTCTGTAGAGTTGATGTTTCTAAACGGACCGTTTGAGACCGGTCCAGACACTGATTTACTTCACACTTCTGCAGCTCTTATATCTTCATGTTCTCAGCAGCGTCAGTCACGTTAGTTCCTGCAGGTCAGTAAAGTGACTAAAGAGACAGTTGGTGCTTTCTCAATCTGTTCAGATCGACATCCAGATCCGTGACGCTCTCGGCCGACAGCACCAGTGTGCCACGATCCAGCTAGACTTCCAGCTGCCCCTCAGATTCAACCTGCAGTACATCGGGTAAGATCTACACTGACCGTCACTCACATTTCACCCCAAGCTGACGGAAATGGCACAAAATGTGAAATTATATCCACTTAATACAAATTATATAGCTCATTTGCCCCCAATTCCTATTAAATGCATCCTGGTATTTTGCTTGAAATGTTCTTGTAATTTGCCTTGTTCTCAAAGCTAATATAATTCAGTAATACAACGCTGATTGTCGTCTTTAAACCAGCATACTGTATTTTTCTGAGAAACAAGTTACACTTGAGAGTATAAACAGCACCACATCAATCGCATTGTTCAAAGAAAACAATACGTCACATTATTACATTTAGAAATCATGTAAAATAGCAAAAAACATGTTTTTATAAACATGTTCCTGTCATTCTACAGTAAAACCTTTGAAATGTAATTGAATTTGGATATTTGCATGTTATTTTTGTTTCCTTTCTTTGTTTGTGTTCATTTAAAATTTTTAGTAATGTTGTTTTAGTTGCGTCATTTTTATTACATTTTGTTATTTTATTAAATAAGATATTTTTTATATATGATTGTGTAGTTTTTTTTCTTGTTGTTGTTGGTTTTTTGTTATTGTAGTACTTCAGGAATATAAAATATACATTATAAATGCCGCTGTTTTTTTTATAAATAATGTTTATTAATTTTCTGGCCTGAACAAATTTGTTTAAAGTGAAACTCAGACTCCGTCCACACGAAGCCGGTGCGTTTCCTATCCGATCATTTTTTTCCTCATTCTAAAAAAAAAAATTGTGTAAACACGGTGTCGTCTCAAGAATTATCTGCGTACACACGAAACCACTGAAAACGGTGTAGTATATATGCCAGACCAGTATGGGGCGCTGTGATTCTGCCATAGAGATACACTACACATGGAGAAGATGATTTTGAGCATGCGCATAACCTTGCGCTCTGTATACGAACCATATATATATACAGTCCCTGACAAAAGTCTTGTCGCTTATCTATTTTGTAGAAACACCTGCTATTAACCTGACTTT
>JAUCMS010000028.1:2930326-2953131 GCA_032357445.1 Enteromius radiatus | reverse complement strand
TCTGACCAAGTTTCAGCTTTCTAGGCCTTACGGTTTGGGCTGCACGATCAGTTTTAGGGCAGAATCATAATAATAAAAATTCTAACAATTACAATAGGGTTTCAGCGCTACGCGCTCGAACCCCTGATTACAAATGTATTTCTAGCCATTGTTGGTTGGGCTGAATTTATGTTGGACTTCTAATTCTTGGCACTTCATTTTAATATACAGGGAGAATATTAATTGTAAAATAAGTTAATGTTATTTATTGGTAAGATAGCCAAAGGATTAATCAACTAATCCAATTTGTCAGGCGGTAAACACATTGTTAGAGTAATCAATTATAGATTTAAGGAATAGTTGACCAACAAAATGTAAAACAGCTGTAAATGTGTTCCCCCTCAGGCCATCTGAGATGTAGAGGAGTTTGTTTCTTCAACAGATTTGGAAAAATCTAGCATTTGATCAGTGTCTCAGTAATGGATGTGAATGGGTGCCGTCAGAAGGAGTCCAAACAACTGATAAAAACATCACAATAATCCGCAGCACACTAGTCCAGCAGATAACATCTGGAGGAGATGAAAGCTGAAACTAATAACACTTTCTAGGTGGACTCTCATTCTGACGGCACCCATTCACTGCAGAGCATCCATTACTGAGACACATTTCTCCAAACCTGATGAAGAAACACACTCATCCTAATTTTGTATGGCCTGAAGGTGAGCACATTTACAGCTAATTTTGGGTGAACTATTCCTTAAATCAGTAGAAAAATGAATCATCGGTAGATGTCAGGTACCTTCTTTCTTTCCTCAGTCGGCGTGTCAGTCTCTGCACTTGGTGAAGCCGTCCCAAAATCCTCTCATTTACCTGAGAACAAGTTCATACAACATTTGATCAAGACACCTTCACAAACACCACGCTGTGCTAAAACTATGCATATGTTTCCATGGAACACAAAAGACTAGTTTATGAGGAATATTGAGACCACTATTTTTCAATTTTAGATTAAAAAAAATGAGCCTTTGGTTTTGTTTTTTTCATGGAAGGAAGTCATAGTCAAGTTTATGAACATGAGTGAAGGCGATTAATGTTTTTGGGGTAAGCTGTTCCTCTGCACTACAGTTCAATCAATCAGTCACTTTTATTTCTATAACGTTTTTAACAATACAGATTGTAGCAAAGCACTGAACATTATCAAATAGGAGAACAGAGTGATGGTAATGCATAATGACCAGATTAAACTAGTTATTTATCAAATGCAGAGACGGTCTCTGTAATCAAAACGACGATAATCACTAGAAATCAGGTGACCACAACTAATCAAGCCAGAGGAGGCAGCGGCAAGGAACCAAAACCTCATCCGTGAGAGAATGGGGAAAAAAACCTTGGGAGAACCAGGCTTAGTTGGGGTCAGTTCTCCTCTGACCGGACGCCCAGCACCTAATCTCCAGTTCAATATCAAGCACATGTCAGATGGTGGAAAGGACTCATAGTGTGTGTGTGTGTTCAGTGTACATCTGTTCACCTGTTCGATCTCTTTGCACCTCTTGCTGAGAGCGTAAAACTTGCTCTTGTCCAGCTCTCTCCTCTCATCTTCTCCATCATCCTGTGAGGGGCCTGATGGTGCCCCGTCGTTATCCAGGAGCTCAGTGCCGCTGGGGCCCAGCTCCACACCACCCGTCTCCAGCTCCGCTTCCAGAATGTGACCCCCGAACAGAGGAGGCAGAGCCAGGCCGGAGAAATCCTCCATCATCTGAAGCACATCCACACACAGACTCACACAAACCTTGTGCTTTCAAAAATCAATTGGTCTAGTTGATATCCCGCGACTGGTTTACAGGTAAAGATAAGTAATCTTACTGATCCAACACAAACTAGGCATGCTTTCTGTGAACTTAAATGGAGCGCTTCTGTTCTGCAATATTAATATGATAACGGATATGCCATGTTATTTCCATGCTTTAATAGTTTCTATGATTTGAATTCAGTACTTGCCTTTAGTTATTAATATTGCATGATTCAGTTCGTTTATTTATTATAAATCCTGCAGGTATGTTATGTTTTCTACTCCTCGTCAGTTTCGTCTATACATAATTTAAACGATACATCTAACAAAAGCAAGAATGAGCCTGTTTCACATGATAAAATAAAAGTAAATATCTACACGTTCGTCTACACTACTGCCTTCGAAACAACGAGACGCGTTCTAAATACGTCACTGACCGTTCAGCCAATCCACAGCGAAGGCGTCACCAACATGTTATCGAACTACAATTCCCATGATACCTGAGACAGGACTACAGAAGCAAAGATGGCGGCCAGTGAGTATATTTTTTTGCTTTAGCTGCTTGAAAGATTTTGTGTTTTATTTTAGTTTGGCTCGATCGTGTTTACAAAATAGAATCAATCATGAGAGCTAATGCAATATATTCGTTTTCTAAAAATGATGATTGTGTGATGTGTGAATGCGAGAATGACCTTGGTCTCATGCTAGCTGTCGTTTAACGTTACTCTGTTCTGCTTTAAACATGAATACGTGAAAACGTATTGGAGGCCTTTTAACGTTTGACAAAATTATGGCAGAATCTACCATGTCTTGTTTTCGACGTGTACCATTCTAAGAATACACGACAATAAATAATTCAGCTGTGCTGTGGAATATTATCAGGAATTATGGCATTACTGTATGATAGCATCTCAGTGAAGTGAAGCTCTGTTTCTGCAGTCGGCAGGTTTTTGAAGAACGCTTGGAACAAAGAGCCTGTGATCACAGTTTCCTGTGGAATCGGATTACTGGGTGACTGAGATATTAATGCATCGCATTATGCATCTTTATCTTTCGACTTTATGAATCTAACATCTATATACTGTGTTTTCAGCTTGCATTCTGCCGGCTTTGAGCCCTTTAACAAAGTACACAGGAATGATGAACCGAGCTACCCCATACAATTATCCAGGTATATTATCCTTAACGTAAATGATCCTGGAACGAGTAAACGCTTGACAACAGAAAGGGGGATTTGTAAATAAATCTAATAATATTTAAGGTTAAGTATTTTATATTTAAGTTTAGGCTTAATTGTTTATATAAATGTATAATCTTTGAGTTATTTAATTTTTATTGTTTATTTTTAGTTAATTTGTAGCGTTTTCTCAATTTTAGTCATTTCTATTAATTTTGTTGCAGTTGTAGTTTTTTGTAACATTGTATATTTTTTTTCAAACATTTATTTCATTTCAGTTTTTTGTGCTTTTTAGTTTCAGAATTAGCTGAAATAACCCTGATTTTTATTTTATTTTTAGGTCATTCTCAGATATTTAAAAATTAAGTCTTTTAAGCTCAGTGCAATATTAGTAATTAGCCGCTTAGAGTGCTTTTTAATCCCGTTGAACTCTTCAGTTCCAGTTCGAGATAATGGCAGCATGCCGGACGTCCCAGCGCATCCCTCTGACCCTCAGGGAAAAAACCTGGACTGGCTGAAAAACCTGTGAATGTCCTTCAGAGTCATGTACAGTCACCATCACCTTTACTTCTGTCACAATAAAAGCTCTTTATTTAATTAACCTCTTGTTTTTACTTGACATTGTAGATGCTACAGTTTTGTAACATTCATTATTAAGTTGTTTATGTATAGAGAGTGAAACGAGTCCAAACCACAGAGATTAACTTTGTTTATTGAAGTTCGTTTAAAAAAAAAAAAAAGGAAGAAAGACTATACAGTTAACAAGAAGTTAAAGCACGAATGATCAGAACAGATAAATGTGTCGAAGCAGCCAGACTGACTCGTGCAGTAAAGTCCCGCTTTAAATGCCAGTGTTTGTGTTTATTTTTTGGATGTTTAATAAAAGTACAGTGTGAGCTGCTCAGCCGCGATTACATCAGTTCAGAAATTACACTCACAAACTAATACAGACTAACATGAGGCAGCAGCCGAAAGCCTGAGATGCTTTTCATTTCAACTCGGAAACACAGACTAGGATTTCAGTGCATTTAATAGAAAACAAAAGATCATGAATGAAGTGTAAATGAGTGTTTTTGGTCATGTGACTCAATTCACTCATGCTCTAGATGACCTTCGATAATAAGAACATGATCAAACATCGAATTCATGCTAACGTTATTGCTATAATTATTACTTGTGGGCTCACTGTATAACATTATAGTTGCATATACAAGACGGGAGATTAAACTTTTAGCATTTTTTAATGCAAGATATCTTTATAATACAAAAAGTTAATAAATGAAGAACAAACTGATCCTGGAGCGGAGAAATAAAGGTCTCATCATTAATATTTAGTTAGATTGGTTTCAGTGTGAAGTCGATAAGCACATTTTAAGACAATCCAGAAACTATTAACTCACAAACTCAACAGTAAATAAATCACATTCTTTTGGTTAATTTCAAACCACGGGACATAGACGCCTTTAACTAAGTCTTCTGTCCCAAAACAGTGTTTGTCCTCTTACTTCTGATCTACAGCTACAGCACTTCTCCACAGTCACGTCCTCCAGCACGTCTACACTTTCCAGACTTTCTGTCACGTCTTCAGACCTCCTCTGCACAGTCTCTTAGCCTTCAGACCCCTCGCAACTCAGGACTACAAGCTTTAGTTTTAGAGATTTGGGGCTTAACAAAATACAAAATACAGATGGAAGGGGACAAGAGACCGGAGCTGAGAGCCTCTTCACATCACGCTCACAAACACAACACTTCTCCCACGTCCTTCCAACTCCTTCAGAGGCTTTCTATAGATAATCATACTTCATTTTCCATTCACCCGACTCCTGCTTCATCAGTCGGCTCACCTGCTTCTCCCAGAATGCTCTAGGATACCTTGTCTTTATTCAATATATATATAAAAAATAAACATTTTAGGAGAAAGTATCTTATTTTGTGGAGGAAACTCACTCAAAAAACATAGCATGTGGAATAACATGAGAAACTAAATAACCACAGTATTTCATTTACAAAATGTTATTATAAGAAAAAACGTGTGTGTGTGTGTGTGTGTGTATATATATAATGAATGCTGTCAAGCAGTTAATTGTGATTAATTGTATTCAAAATAAAAGTTTTTGTTTGCATAATGTGTGAACTGTGTATATGTATCATGTATATATTAAATACACATGCATGTATATATTCAAGAAAAATATATTTGTATATTAAATATATTTATGTATAATTACATAAATATATACATGTAAATATTTTCAAAATATATACTGTATGAATGTGTATTTATATATACTTAAACACACACACACACACACATATATATATAATGTAAACAAAAACTTATTTTGAATGCAATGAATTGTTATTAATGGTTTTATACCACAAATATATATATATATGTATATACTTGCCACCCTGATGACAAATCTAAAATATATCTACGTTTCATTCAAATATCTACGTTTAAACTTCATTTTGTAATTGACGGTTTAATTGCAGACATAATGCAGTAAAGAAACTTGTCCCTAATATAGAATCAAATGTTAAAGTCAGTTTTTTTAATGTTCTATCCCATGTGCACTCAATTAAAATGCATAAAAACCTTGAAATATTTCATTTTTCTGATAATGTAATATATATATATATATATATATATACATACACATTTGATCTGCTAAATCCTCTAAATGCACTTAATTGTCTGATATTGCCTGCCTCTCAAAGCTTGGGTTATTCAGTGATATAGAGGAGCATCTGTCGGTCAGCGGCTCTACTGAATCAGAGGAGCGGAGCGATCATTGGTCACCGTTTTCTTGAGTCGAATGTGAGCGAACGGGTTGATCCTGTGAAGAGAGCACGGTTAATGAACTAACCCATCACGAGAGCTCTTCTGAACACAGGTGACTAGCTTTACCTGGTGGGTGACGGAGGCGTCGAGGAGAAATCAGTCGACATCTGAGGAGCAGGGAAAAAAATCTTGAGACAGACTGGAGTCTGTAGATTTTGGTCTATTTAGTTTCCATAACATGTCACAAATACAGATTTAAAGACATAGTTCCTCCAAAAATTCATATTTTGATTTACTCAGTTGCTCAAACCTTGAGAAAAGTTGACGGTAGCCATTGACTTCCATAGTAGAATAAATGGCTACCATTAACAGTTAAAGACTATTAACTCTAAATATCAACTAAATCAAACTGAAACTGCAGTACGTAACTTTTTTGTGTTTAAAATGTACAAAATGTATATATTAAGTGAGTACACCATGAATGAATGAATCTGCAATACAAAAAAAAGGTATACGAAATGTATTTCTGTGATGTTTTTTTTTCACCCTATTAGACTAAGGTGTCTTGTCTTAAAGATAAGACAAGATTAAGACGTACATTACTAGTTAGTGCAAATATAGAAACTTGCTGAAAATGCGTTGCCCCTCGGGCAAATCCAAGATTAGGATAAGTGTGTTTCTTCATCAGGTTTGGAGAAATGTGTCTCTCTAGTGTCTCAGTAATGGATGCTCTGCAGTGAATGGGTGTTTGGATTCTCATTCTGACGGCACCCATTCACTTCCATTGCTGTGATGCTGTGATGAAGAAACAAGCTCATGCTAATCTTGGATTGCCTGAGAGTGAGTACATTTACAGCTACGTTTCCTTTAGTTGGAGCAGTGATGTGGTCACGGTGAAGGTGTGCTGTCTGACCCTGATCCTGCTGGTCTCGGGGCTCATCATGCTGTAGGGTCGTGGTCTGAAGGTGCTGATGCGCTGGGATAAGACGCTCCGCTCGTCTTCGGAGTCAGGGCTGACCTGCGGCATCTGACCCGCCGGGGGAAGCCGGTCTAACTGACCCATACTAGTGCTGTTCACCTTCGACAGGGCAGGAGGACTGAGACACGGAGGAGAAGAGAGGAGTTATGGGACGGCTCTGAGACATTTCATTCAGATGCATTCGGGCTCGTTTTTCCTACAGACCTGAGATCTTGTCCGGGAGTGTTTGGGAAAGGCTGTGTGTAGGAGAAGGGAAACCAGCCTTTTCTAGGAAGGAGAGTTCAGAACATCAGCATAACAATAAGATGACAACATAAACCCAAACAGCAGCAAGCTTTTACAAGGCCTGTTCTGAAGACCGAAATGAAAAGACTAGGAAAAAACTGCACGAAGAAGAAACATAATAATAATAATATCCCCCTAAAAATATAATAATATACATATTTCAAAAAATAACAATTTCTCATTTTCACCAAATTTTAAATTAATATTAATATTTTATTTTAATCTTTTAATCTTAATCTATTTTAACTGGTTTAGTTGTTGATCTAATGTTAGTAATTATTTTATTTCCGTTAGTGACCAAAGCAACATTTCTCATTTTCATTTACGTAGTGTACTTAAATGACTGAAATTAAAAGTTCAAATAAAAATACCTAACTTACATTTAAAAAAAAACTAAATACAACAAAATGGACAATAAATAAAATATAAATATTCCTTGAAAATTAGAAATGCTGCTTTGGCAACTGACTGATAGTAAAATAAACTAAAACTAAAATACTAAATTAATAAAAACATAAATGAAAAAAAAAAAAATGACAAAAAGTTGGACAATTAAAAATAATATTAAACTGAAAATATATAAATACAAATCATTTCTGAATATTATTAAATAAGTCTAGTCCGTGGCGTGAGTACACTGCAAAAAATGATTTTCTAGCTTATATTTTTTGTCTTGTTTTCAACCAAGAAATCTAAACTAAAGGTCAACAAAAGGTCACAAAATGTTTATCATTTTCAAAATCATTTTTACTTGTCTAGAAACTCCTTGATTTAAGAAATTTGAGATATTTTGCCTGAAAACAAGACAAAAACAGTCAAAGCTAGACAAGCATGTTTTGCGGTGCAGGTTCATATGAATGCGTAGTTTTGAACAGACTTTAAACTCACTTCGAACTGAATGAAAACCTAGCCATTGTAAAGGCTCCTTATATTGCTGACATGATTATTCAGCTCAGCAGCACAAATGGGTACAGAAATGAGCGATGATGGTCAGATACCGTCCGGTCCGCTCGTTCTGGCCGTAGTGCCAGCCATCTCTGGGTTCACTGATCAGCAGGGACAGAGTGTCTCCGGGCAGGAAGGACAGCAGACAGGAGCTTCCTCCTCGGTCTCCAGGCTTCTCTCCCTCGCAGGAGTCTGGGGAGTGAAGGAACAGAGCCTCCACACGAGACGGAGCACAGAGAGGAAGAACCCGGGGGAGAGTCGAGCCTGAGCCGTCACAATCATACACAGTTAGACAGAATGACAAGAGGCCAAAAACTACAGAAAAGTGCCACGATGCTTTTGGACTCTTAACTTGGAATAGAGCTCAATGGTTATTTGGACTCATTTTTGATTATGGCTCTAAAACAATATTTAAAAATATCTAAAAATTATGCTAAATTATAAATATCATATTAGCAACTAATCTAAACAAAAACATTTCAATTTATAGTTAATATAAGTAAACTAAAGTTGAAATACTTACTAAAATATACATCAAACTTTAGTACTATACATACAGTATATGTGTGTGTATTTGGATTAGATTGTGTTATTTTTATCTCACTCGTACTACTGTTATTCAATAATAAGTATATTATTCAAACTGAAAGGTGCATATAGGTTTTGTGATTGGTCATAATTAATCATATTTGTATAACAAAACATATCAGAAAAAAACTTACTGCATTAAAGCAATTTCAAATTGGTATTTTAATATTAAATATGAATATTATATGAATTATATTACTATATAATAATGATATACATATTCAATTATATATTATATTACTATATGAAATATTAATATTTTAAACTGAAATTATGTCAAATAATTATTTTAATGTTCCCAAAATATTTTTCTCAATATATATGTTTGGTACCAGAACTACAAAAAAAAAAGTGTATTCTTCACACAACAAATGACTTGAGCGCACACACACACACACACACACACCCATGAGGCCCTGGCGAGCGTCGCTGGACTGTCTCCGGGGCAGAGGCAGTGTGGAGGTGGAGTAGAGGTCCGGAACAGCAGGACAGCAGGGCAGTGCACGGGACAGAGGGGCGGAGCCAGGGGTGTGGCTAACAGCAGGAGGAGACTGCCGCCCAGACACGCCCACTGCTGGCTGGGAGTGGGCGTGGTTTGCTGAAGAAGCAGAGTGGGCGTGTCCATTACTGGAGGGGTTCTGCTGCTGCTGCTGCGGAGGAGGAGGACGACCGCTGCTGTCACCGTTCAACAGAGGCGGGACTTCCTGTACAGACAGCCTCTGAGAGAGCAGACACCATTAGTTCTACATCTAACTCACGGTTAGTTTTTAGTGATCAGTGATCTAATTGAGGCTAATTAATCAACACTGACGTTATAAGAAATGCTGATTGAAACTGAATTGATTGAAAGAACACAAAATGTTGTATTGAAAAAACATGACCATTATGTTCCCTCCTCTGTGTTTGCCTGCGCTGTGAGAGTGTGTGTATGTGCTGAACCTGTTCTGCGGGCTGGGTGATGCCCAGTTTGGCGTTGCGCAGGACCTCTGCGAGTCCGGCTCCTCCCGAGCTCTGGGGGGCGGTGTGACGCAGCAGGCTCAGGGCTCGCTCCGGGAGTTTGGTCGGCTGAGCACACGACTGCTGCCACGACGACAGCTTCTGAGACAACAGCTCTCTCACCTAACAAACAAAACCAGATCTGGAGACTACATACACAGCTTACTAATAACTATACAAGTGCTCTGGTTAGAGTCATATTTCATATTCAAACTCATTTCAAACACTAGGTGCTAAATGATATTGTGCTGATTATTAAAAGTGATATGTGCAGTGAGTTCAAGCTTGTTCAGTTTCACCTTTGACCTTTTCTGCAACTATATTTTTGATGTTTGATTTCACTGAAGTACATTTTTTAAATTCGCTTCGGCACTATTTTCACAAGGTGTCTAGTTTCAAAACGTAGTACAAAAATGCAAACTGATCACACTTTTAACATCGCTGGTCACTCTTTCATTACAATTACACGTATTATTTTCACCTACACAATCACTGTTTACAAAAGATAAGATGATTGTAATATATACTGAGAACATCTGATTTAATCACAGAAACACAACACAACTTCTTTTAATTTAGTACTTTTAACAAGGCTGGCTATTTACAGTATAATGTAAGGTAAAATGCCGTAGGATGCCATCTTTCTCGCTTCATCTCTAATCCTCTTATATCCTCCTGTCCAAAAATTGCAAAGCAAAGGTTTCTGGGTTTTTTGGGGCGATTTTGTTCACTTCTGGGTACAGTTTAGACATGTATTAAACTGAATGATAAGACATGCAAATGAAAAGTTTGATAGAGCTTTATGAAAAGGAGTTAATGAATGAAACATGTATATAGATGAAACGTTTGTGTAGTGAAAAGAGCACTTTTTCATGTCAGCGTTATACAGTAGGAGGCGCTATTACACATCTTCTGAACCCGAGCCATCACATGCAAATAGATGCATGTGTAAAATTACTTGATAATCAAGCATTAAATAACCTGCATAACGTTTCCAAATGAAATGATTGTTCAGAAAGCGTTGGGTTGTTATTGATGGACTCAATCCACTCCATCTGTGTTCGATCATCATTCTCAATCTGATCCAGTCTTGGACAAAAATGCCATTTTCTCTTTTTTTTTTTGTTTAAAATGTTTGTTACTTTTACGTAAATACATAGTGGTAGCTGGCCACAAATGTGCAGGATGTGTTAGTTCTTTTTTCAGAGAAACAATGGGAAAATGAAAATAATCAGATGCTGAGAAACACTGAGGAGAGCTGCTGCTACAGATGTTATTGATATGCAATCTCACATTAAAATGCTAATGTTACGCATTAATATGTTACACATAATCAAAATGACAGATATTTAACTGTAACTTTATGATTTGAAGTGATTTGAACCTCTTTGAAACGGGAAGAGCCGTCTATAATTTAAAAATTGTGACGAAAGAAGTATTTGAGGTGTTTTATAGTGACTTGTGTGTGTGTGTTGTCCCCGAGCGCTTCACATGGTGTGCTCCCGAGCACGTTCACACACATACAGACTGTTCCTATTTCATCTAGGTACTTTTTTAAAGTTTTAGAGGCACATGTTTCCAACACTGGTTGAAGCTAGCGTTACCTTGCAGTGGTAGTTCATGAGGATCTTGGTGACTGAACACTGACGGTCCACCAGAAAGCAATAGCGCCTCCTTTCTTCTGTCAGAGCGGAGCGATAACCAACAGCTACCAGAGAGTCCAGCTCGCCCTGCCGACGACTCATCAGCTCCACATACTGTCACAGTGAGAGAAGTCACACCAAGAAACCTTTTGTTTTCGCTCTTTCTCTTTGTGACCTGAAAACATGTTTAGACTAATGCTGGTGATAGCACAGCTCAAGTCTACGCAAACAGAGATAGACTCGCTGCTGAACAAACACACATGCTCAAATAAACAAGCGCTTGTTCACACACGGAGGAGAAGGCTTCCGCTCTCTCAGCTTTAATATGTAGGACAGTGGGCCGCTCAGACGGCCTTCAATCGCCCATTATGAGTCATACAAACTACAAATGACTGGCAGTACATGAGAATCCACACTAAGTCTCCAGTAATGAACACAGAACCGGCAAACAACACAATTACTCAGTTCTTCAGCAGCTGCTTTAATCCCAAGTGACTCACTGTTCGCTTACTGTCGAGCCAAATGGGGAAGCAATTAACTCTTTAAGTCATTACAAACGCTTTTGCTACTTAAACAAAGACGAAGAAGCATAAAGCAGGAAGTGATATCAGACCCAAACTCCTGCACATACATAATACAGTAATAATGTGGAACGAAATGGAAAATTCAGGCTGTTCATTGTTTCCATTATTCAGATATCACTATTCATATAACGTTTATTTTAATGTGTATGCTTGTATTCAGTGTTTAAATAAAATGTATTATTCAATTGCTGAAATTAATTCAAAAGTAGTGCTGCCAAACGATTAGCATACAAAATAAACTTGTGTGCTCTATATATTTATTATGCATACATAAATACAAACACATGCATATGTTATGTTTATATTTTAAATATATTTATATATAAAGTGAAATATAGGACTATAAATACATACATGTGCATACATGTAAATATTTTCTAAATATGTGTATACATAATAAAAATACACAGTACACACATATAATATTTAAGCAAAAATGTTTGTTTTGGGTATAACTAATCACGATTAATCAGCACTAATCTAAACATTTATTGAAGATGGATAAAAGATTACATTTTTAAGTACATTTCTTGGTGCATGTCTTTTAAACTATATTTTTAACCCTTTAAAGCCCGACATAATTTTTTTAATTAAATGATTTATTGAACTTATGTGTTTCATGTGTTTTTGGGTTTATATTATATTTGAGACATCAAATATGCAATTCGGTGCAGATGTTTGATAGCTTGTAAATCAGTGAGATCTTTATAACAGTACAGCAGATACTGAAATGAAATGATCTAAGTATGATTTATCATTCTGTATCCCCAATATGATACTGAATATTAAATGATATTGAGCTGATCCAAACTTATAGAGAAGATGTGAGATGTTTTGGAGGCTTGTGAAGACAGAAAAAAGCAGCAGCTGAAGCTGGATAATAGCCTCTGAGACAAGAGTCTGATCATGTTGATGATTTGTACCTGCATCTCTCTGTCTCCGTACTTGTTAGGATGGCGACTAGCTTGGCTCTTCCTCCGCAGCTTCTTCAGCTGGGACTGACAGCGCTCGATGGACTCCACCTTCGACTTCCTCTCACTCTGGTACTTCTTCAGCGTCGCCTGGACAGAGGTTTCATACACTACATCACGTCTCACAGGAGGAGCAGTTCGTTCTCGTGTTCGTCATTTACTCAGGGTTTACTCGTTTGAGCTCCCGTATATTCAGTGGGTTGTTTAGTTGTTTAGCAGTGATGTCCACTCACGGTCAGATATTTGATGTCTAGCTCCAGTTTCTGCTCGAGTTGAGACAGCAGCTCTGAGTGAAACAGCTTCAGCTGCAGACAGACAGAAAACACAGTCACCCTGTGTCCAGAGACTACAGCAGAGATAGCATTTGAATGAATTTCCCCCTAGGGACATTTCACCTGAGTTTTACCAGTATTACACTTCATTGCATTGCAGAAGTGTCCATAAAATGAATGGATAATGTTGTAATGTACAGTATTTTGTCAGCTATTTTTTATAGCATAGTATATTAGCACTTCTTATTTCTTGATTTGTTGTGTACAACTAGCATTCTGGCACTCTCTGGGTCTCTGCTAATGAATTATTACATGAAATACTGCTCATTCTAGTTTTTCCAAACTCTTCATACAGTGAAGATCAACAGCATCTATGTGGGACTCAATTAAAACATCTTTCAAATCACACGAATTCTTTTCTCACTCAGACACAGACAACACCAAAACCATACATCTATAATAAGTGTTTATATTTGGACTATTTAGACTGGTTCAGGTACGATGTTCTTCCTCAAGACACACACACAGGTCTGTGAAAGAACATGCTAAGAAGGTACAAGAAAGACTGAAGGCTTTTGCCACAGCACATGCTGTCACTGTACAGCTTTACTTCGGCAATAATGTAATCACCCTGACTCACCACATCCTCGAGCTGGACCTGGATCTGCCGATGAACCTCTGCCATCTGGAACAGCGTATCACCTGAACCAACATGAATCATGAGGAGACACAAACCATCACACGACCTGATAATAACATGAAGGTCACGACAGGGTCACATTAAAGTTGGTTCTATAATGCAACAACTGCATGCTCATTTTATAAAACGCATGTTCATAAACTTGCATAAAGTGCAGTTATTTGTCTGAAAAGAGCGGTTTCTTCCTTCAGAGGATGTGATATGCTATATGATTTTGTGGCTGTGTGTTTCAGTGGGCCGAGCCGTGGATGTTGGCCTTCTTTATCCCCTACTGAGCAACAGTGTGTGTGCGGCCTGGCATCTCTCCTCCTGCCCTCCCTCTCGTCCACCCCCTCTGTTTTCAGCAGCACAATGAGATCATGTGGTGTTGTTAATCTTTCAACAAAGGCCTCTCTCTCTTTTGCCCCTCGCTCGCTTTCTCTTACTTTCTTCATCTCCATTTTATCGCACAGGCTTAGCCTCTTCATTCTCTTCTGCTGTAGTCACTTGCTTTTACGCTTCCGTTTCCTGTAAATACTATGAACTTGAACAATGCAGTTATATTTACAATCCCTTCTCACCGCTAACTGTACTCTGCCGGAAGTGTTGCTTCAGAAACAGATTTAACTAAAACTAAAACAGAAATAAGACTCAAATAAAAGCACTATATAAACTCAAATGTAATTTGACAAATGAATATAATCATAAGTGAGATATGAGAATCTTTTGCAGTCTCATGGACATCGACAGACGCTGGGTTTCTCTTTATGACGCTTTTCTGCAGCTGTTGTTTGTTTGTGGCTCTTTCTGCCTTCGTTTTGTCTTCAGCAAATGAAATGCTGTTCAGTCGGGTTGAGATCAGGAGATCAGGATTCAGCTTTTTCTGTATGTTTGGGTCATTGTTCATTTGTATATGAGACAGAGATGTCTCTTCTGTCACTAAACAGCAGTAACCCAGAGCCACTGAAGACATGCTCATCATCTCACTGCTCTGTGTTTCTCAGATGATGTTGTGTGCTTTGATCCTGAGCTGCTCCAAGCCTGTCATTCTGGTACAGGAGGCAGACAGTAGTGAAGTACATATTATTTTTTATTTAGTTGTATTTTTTCTGGAAACGTATGACTTTAACTTCGCTACATTAAAAAATATCGTACTTTTCACTCCACTACATGGTCCTCAAAGTAAAAAGTAGTTTCTGTGCAGCAGCTTTAAAGACTTCTTCTCCTAATGTGACAGGTGATAGACAGCCTATCAGTGACCTGTAACGGACAGTATCATTGGTTTTAAAACTAAATGTTTTGCCGACACTTTAAGCAGTTTATGGTTATGTAGTTGAGTTAGCAGGTTGGATTTCTTCTAATTAAAGAATATTATTCATTGTATACTTGAGTTCATATTATACACTAGTGTATTCAAGCAAGTACTTCTATACTTTCACTTAAGTACACATTTTTGTTGACAACTTTTACTTGTAATGGAGTAATATTTGACCAGCAGTATCTATACTTCACTCTGGGTACAGGTTGATCTTAATTTCAGTCGTTTCCAGAAGTGCTTTTAGATGTTGTGTGTCTAGTCTGGTCTTGTTTGCAGCATGTGGAGAAGCCTCTGTTTTTGCTCTTCTCTTGATTGTAGAATTCTTCTTCGGCTGGATGTTGTGAAAAGGTAGTTTTTTACCATGGAGTGGATCCTCGGATCATCAGCGTTGTTGTCCTTTGTTGGACGTCCAGGTCTTTTTGTGACCAGAATATACCAAACTGTTGATTTGGACACTCCTAATGTTCCTGCTATCTCTCTCTGATGGGTCTGTTTTGTTTTTGACACTCCAGACCTTTACCTGCTTAACTGATGTAAAAACAATGAAGGAAAAGCCCACATCTCTCCATGAAACAGCTTTCGAGTCAGCTGTTCAATTACTTATGATCTCTTGAAAAATGGGGAGGCACATATTAAAGAGCTCCTCAACATTTCCTTTAATTGGGATGAGAATAAACTCAAATTAATGCTCAGACTGTGCACTGTATTCATTATATAACTGCAACGTTAATATGCTATAATCAAAATTATATTTGTATCCAAATATATATGGACCCAACTGTGTGTGCCTACATTTGTATGTTTACTAATTAATTATACATACCAATATATATATATATATATATATATTTAATAAACCAAATTTTAGTATTTCTCTGCATTATTACACTTTGTAATTCTAAAAATTGGTTTTATCAAATCTTTCTGGTGTTTTCACTGTGTTTGGGTTTGAAGTGTCTTACCCAGTTCTTTCGAGCCTTGGCTGTCACTGGCCAGCTCTCCAAGTTTGACCAGAGCATCAAAATAACCCTTCGCTGCTACTGTGACGCCTAGAGAGATAGACAGAGAGAGAGAGAGAGAGAGAGAGAGAGTGTTACAGCGGTCTGTGTGCTCCAGAACACATGACTGTTTAACAGGTGAAGAGTGCACTTTTGCCCATCACAGGAAAATGAACATGATTGCACGCTGATGTCTGACCTGTCAGAGCCTTCTCATAGTGTTTGCCCATAGTGACAAAATTCTTCAGACTGGGGTTGAACTGGTCCAGAATTCCCTAAACGCAGAATCCACATTCAATCAGGACATAACTCTATACATCTTAATCAGTAATTAACTGAAACAGGAATAATGGAAAATGGACAAATACCCCCTCGTAGACTTTTTTGGCTGTGTGCCTGTCAATAATGCTAATTTTATATTATCATTCAAAATACAATTCACAATGACTGGAATATGCCTTTATAATTAATGCATTTTTGTGGCATTTAAAATGACAAATATCTCGACGGTGCTTAAGCAGAATTACGTGCTTTGGCATATTTTTATTTTATTTTTAAAAAATAGTAAAAAGAAAAATGATTGTATTCTTAAAAGAATAACAAAGAAGTAGACAAGCATTTTTAAAACATATTTTTAACAAATACAGAAATTGATTCTCTACATATAGACAATCTACATACAGTGCTTGCCAAATGTTTTATTATAATGCTGTTAAAAAGCCAGTATTTATGTGATTAAAGTTGTTATGTGGCAGGAAAGACATAAAACAGGAAATTATATATATATTTTTTTTTCATTATTTATGTCAATCAGTTTTGTTTATGCCTTTTTGTTTGCACAAAAATCTGTATAAAACAAATATGAAGAAAAGAAACTAAATTTTTTATCATTTTATCATCTTGGATTGTCTATTGATTGTCCCCTTTCATTGAAAACATACCTTGTAGACATTTTCCGTCATTTTGTTGACCTCATCTGATCGTGACATTGTGCTTCTCTCTCCAGATCGCTTCGCTTCACTTCTAGACGTCAGGAAGTCACAGCACACACGGCTACACGGAGAGAAAGAGATCAAGAGTGTGAGACCTAACCCCGGTAACCAACCAGTTCATGGCAGCCATTGACTTCCATAGTCTTTTTTCACATACTACGGAAGTCAATGGCTACCATCAAGTGTTTGCTTTCCAACATTATACTAAATATCTTTTGGCTCTCAACAAAAGAAAGAAACTCATACGGGTTGATTTGACAACTCGAGCACGAGTAATGACGACAGAAGTCTCATTTTTGGGTGAATTGGGAGAATGATCCCATTATGAAACTGTATCTAGAATGTTTTGGCTGTTTGCATCACATCAGAGTTTTAAACACTGGTAATAACAGCCCCGCTGGCCTCAGGAATAACATTGCTGAAGGGATTTGCTTCTATGCAAGCACAAGAGCATTAGAGAGGTCAGTTATTGTGTGATTGTATGATTAGGCCTGACTCGCAGTCCTCAGCTCAGTTTAGCTCATCGAGATCCTCTACACACCATTTCTGTTTGGATGAACACGAGGATACTGGCACTCAAAAGCAGGAAGCCAGTGTCACGACTGGTCTAAAATATCAGTATTTTTCTTCAGTTCAAACCGTGGAAAACTCCTGACCGCTTCAGATATTGAAAGCAAACCATCAACAGAAAGTGATCTGTCGTTTCTCCTGAGGAATTAGGAAGGAGTTCATTTTGGGGTTTTTTTTTCTCTCTGTAGGAATTCGACTTGCTTTGTTGGACAGCTTTAATCCTAAATAACCAAAATTAGACATGCAGTATTGCTCATATCGAGTCATATCAAATTTGTTTTGCGCTATAAGCTAACTGAGACTTGTTATAGCAGTTGAATCTGTGTATCATTGCTCTATTGGTGTCATCTGCTAAATGACTAAATTTACACAAGGCACTTTATATCTTAAAGTCTTCAATTAGAGCGGGATGATAATATAGTTAAGTTTTTTCATTATAAACATTAATGGTATAAACAATCAAGCTATTTGGCATACAGCATACAGAATATTGCTTTACATGAGAGTACAGTATGCAGGTAATGTATAGGATGTACTATATTTCCAATTTTTAAACTGCGTTTCAAAACAAGGACCACCTCTGTTAGTGACCCTTGAGAAATTTCATAGTCTGAGTCTGGCCAAAGCCCTTCTAATGCACTGTTATTGCATGTCTTAAGTTCATGAAATTGAGTCTGACATGTCCCAGAGCCCGGAGGAGAGCCGTTCTTCCCAAGAGCAGGAGTCAAGCCACTGAACAAACACTGAGCTCACACGGCTTCCCTTCTGGAAAGATCACGAATAAAAGATTCCAGTCAGGATTACCCATCACATAAAGCTTCAGCTCTGAGGGCCGCTGTTTACAGCAGGTCAGCGCTCTCATGTGTGTCATTAGAGGAAGATTAGGAGGAAGAATTTGACCTAAATCAAGTGCCTGAGTGAGACCCCCTAGAAAATAACATTCCCATCATATGACACTTCATTGAGCATCTCCTCTTCCCTTGTTTAGCTGTGACTCACACTGACAGCAGATGATTGACTAATACTTCACCGACCATTACCAACGTTCAGCGATTCACCCACAATTCATAACATTTAATTACGCTTTTAGTTTTTGTTTTTTTTCAGCTGCTTGCACACATTTCGGAAACTGCCTCTTTGTTTCAAGTCCAAGAATTGCACAAACAAATGCAAAAAGACTCATTTCTTGCAAAATGAAGCAAAAAGTGTTTTTTTGAGATTGGAAACTGAGTATGGTTTTGCAGATTTGCTGTGTGCTACCGCTGTTTCTGAGTGTCAGCTTTCAGAAATTGTGTGCCAAGTAAAGATTTTGTGTGTAAGCAGTTAAAAAAATACTGTTACATTTCATTAGAGACTTGGATTTTAGCGCGATTTCATTTTTATCTCAAACCGTATGTATAACCCCTTGATCGTCTTGCTGTCTGCCCTCTGAATACATTGGGAAAAAACCCGGTCTCGAAACACAACACAGAGGCTGCGATACCAAAACACAGAATAGGGGCAAGGGACGTGCACCAAAACAATAACAAACTACGGCCAGCCAATCAGCAAGAAGAGGCGGGGTTTAATGTGCGTGCACATAATAGACAGAGTTGATTGTACAGCGAGAATCTGGGAGTTTTTTATTTTTATTTAGACATGTTAGTTTGATGTTAGCTCTGTAGCTGTCAGATTCACGCATAGAGCACCTTTAATGGTAACACTTTACAATAAGGTGCATTAGTTAACAACATTAAACAGCATGAACTAATTAATCTTAGTTAATGCTAATTTCTGCATTATTAAAAAGTTGTATTAAAGTATTAAATGTTGTGTCTGTTAACATTAGCTAATGTACTGTGATCTAACATGAACAAACTATGATTGATTGATTGTATTTTTATTAAATAATGTTAAAAAAATATGAATAAATAGTGTAATAAATGTATTGTTAATTGTTTGTTCATGCTAGTTAACTAATGTTACCAATGACACCTTCTCGTAAAGTGTTAACGACTTAATAGCTTAATGTAACAAATGCATTTCTCTTTCACCTGTTTTGTGTGGATAATTTGGACTGTGGTAAACACTCAGTGTAAATTAGTTCATCATTGATTCAGTGATCGTCCAGATCAGTTCAGTTCAAATGGTGCCTATGCAATTAAGTCAACAATACTGCCATAAATTAAGCATTAAGGTGAAATGCACCTTGCCCTAAAATCTGCATAAGAGATCCCTAGAGTAGTATTATGTACTACTATATGCCTGTTAGGGGTAAATAAGGCACAAAGTTACCCCATTAAGGTTTCTGCCCCATTGACAAGGGTCAAATACTCAGCCTTTAGTTTACATCACAGTCATTAACCATGATTTGTGATTTTGGGGGCGGGACATTCCTATTCTAGAGCATATTCGATTGGACAAAAATGTGTCAGCAGCTCTGAGTTCAACATGAGTCATCTGAATTTATGTCCATTTTCCTGGAAGAGAAAGGCTGTAAATTTTAAACGCCTCTGGCAAAAGTTACATTTTTGCGCTTTTAGGAGTACAATTAAAAGTGCATCACCTCAAAGCAAAAATACATTATTAAATATATGCATCTTTAGTACTAACTCAGAAACAGATTTTATTTCTACTGATCTTCAGTCAATATAAAACTGTGTGCATATTTGTTCTCTGCGTAGCCACATTAATCAATAAAAAATAGCATACATTTCTATAACGTAATCATGATGTAGCATAACTTTTTTTTTCATATTTGACACAAGTTGCCTGTTAGAGCTGATGATTAAAAAAATGATGTTTTTGCAAAGATTTCGAGAAGAAATATGAGCTAAAGTTTGCGATTAGATTCTGCTAATGTAACAGTGAAAGTAAAACACGCGATGATAGACATTTCGATAGACAGATTTCCTCTTAAATATTGCTGCTTTGCAAATGCTATGATTCATAATCAATTAATCGGGCTGAAAAGCGACTCAGAGTTAGTAAGCAATGCAGCTTCATCAGTCTGAGAATTAACAAGCCCAGCACGTCCATCAGCGCGTTAATAATCGCATGTTCATAGCCATTTCTTTTAAATGACACTTGTTGCTCTGAGAGTTATTTCTCAGATCGTGATAAAGTGATTAAACGCTGGTGTTTCGTGTTATATGAAGGAATCTTCCTACCTTTTCAGTGTTCATGGTTTCCTCGGCGCTTTGTCTGGTGTTTTTTTCTTCTTAGTCCTTCTCTGACTTACTTTCCCTTCTTCTTCTTGTTCTTCAGTGGTGGGGGTAGTCGGTTTGTTTGACCCAGTAAATCCCTCTCGTCCACCCCTCACCCCTCACCCCGTCTCTCCCAAACTCCTCACTGAATCCAGGTCAGATCACACTCGCTCATGCTCACATCAAACTTTACTCTTCATTCCGCTCAAAATGCTCATTTGCTGTCGCTGTGCAGCTCGGCCGCTGTCTCTGTCCCGGACAAGGTCTTCTCACTCTCTGTCTGTGTCTCTCACTGGGACTGAATGTCAATGAGGTAACGGGACGGCGCTGTGAATAGCGCCTCTGCTCATTACAGGAGCCCCTCACACACACACACACACACACACACACATCTTTCTCTCTCTCTCTCTCTCTCTCTCTCTCTCACACACACACACACACACACAATAATAATGTCCAGTCGAACTGAACGTGAGAAAAGAGTCATTTGTTTGCAGCGTTTGCACAGCCACTACTGATTTTTTTATTTATTCATGGAATTAAAAATGAGTCTGTGTATGAATGAGCGCCTCTCTCTGTGTGTGTGTGTGTGGGAGAGAGAGTGTGAGTTTGAGTGAGTGCACCTGGTATTTATCATGTTATGGGGACCAATTGTCTGCACAAAGATAGGAATAGCAGTAAATGTTGACCTTGTGGGGACATTTGTTAGGTCTCCATGGGGAAACAAACTTATAAATCACACAGAATTAAGTTTTTTGAGAATTCAAAAATGCACAGTTTCCTGTGTAGGACAATACCACATACAGTCTGTACATAGAAACACCATTACACCTATGGAGAGACCCCAGAAAACATGGTGCATGTGCGCGCTTGTGTCTTGTACCATTTTTTTCTCTCTCTCTCTCTCTTCGTTACATTCGTAAATACTACAAAACGATCAATAATTTTGTTGGGAGGTATAGCTTGTCTGTTAAGAAAATGTAAGCATTGTGGAAATGTGTTTTGCGTGACTGCATATTGCGTGAAAACCACATGAAATGTGTGAATGGTATGGCCACAAAAGACCCATGCTGTGCTAACTGTGTTAAGAGTTTAGAAAACGTATCTGAAGTAAGTGCTTGTTAGCGACTGAAAAAAACTGTAATGCGAATGGTATGAATAATTTCTGGTAGAATGGTCATTGTGATCACATGATTGATGTTAGCTTGTAATAAGTGTCTTTAGGAATGTTTTGTATTTTCTATGGAAAAAACAGTTGCATTCAAACAAAAACCCATGGTTAGCCATGCATTGCCGAAAATCATAATTAGGGGCCCATGCCTCAAACACTACTGTACTTGAACTGTATTGCCAATTATTAATTTTCTCTGAAGGACTAGGATAATTTTTTTCTCTAAATCTTTGTTTTAAACCCTATAAGATTATACATGCCATTTTACTTAGCAATTGTCCAAAAAAAAAAAAAAAAGGGAAAGTGTTGGTCCAATTCAACAATTGCCATGCATCAATACCGCTACACTTTGTGAGAATCTTTTAACAAAACACTGTTCACAAAATTTTTTTATTTATCAAAAAACTTAAGTTTAATTTATTTGTTTAGCAGATATATGGGCTGATATGGGTGTGCTGGATTCACTGACATTTTTTTATTTTTGAGCTGTTTATTGAAAACACAATGTGAACTTGGTAGACATGAAAAATAAACAAAATGTCAGTGAATTTCTGAAGTTGGGGCTGGAAGGCTGTAATACTTGTTCACTAGAGGGCGACTATTCACAGGATAATCAGAATAAAAAGTTCAGTTCTTCAGCATGCTTACATATTACAGTTTTTTACAATGGCTATGACAGTTTTTTCAATACAATTAACAAATTTCCTAAACTCTTAACACGGTTAGCACAACATCCGTGTTTGTAGGCTATAAAATTAACACATTTCTTGTTGCTTTGATACAAAATGCATACAGTTAACACCAATTTAAAATGCTTGAACGTCTTTTACACACAAGCTCAACCAGGACCAAAACTATGTCATTTTACAGTCAAATTTACAAATGCTTTCACACTGTGT
>JAUCMS010000028.1:2891187-2902341 GCA_032357445.1 Enteromius radiatus | reverse complement strand
TGAATGTGGAAGGAGCAGCTGATTCAGACCCGCAGGACTTCTGCTTCTGAAGGGTGGAGACGATTGTGAAATAACACTTGCTATGGTGACTATCATGGGTGGAGGCAGTAAACCTTGACCTGTTATTAATGTAGGACTTCTCTTTAGTGTTTGAAGAGTCCTGCTGAGGCTGATGATGGGGGTAATCATGAGAAGCTTTACGGGGGTCGTCAGCTGACCTTTGACCACCGTCACTGCTCTCGATCCTCTCACATGTATACAGTTACAGCGCTAATGTTTAAACCAACGCCCTTGTGATTCAGCGCACAACTCCTGCCCTCCGGGGTGTGTGAGGCATGCAAGAATATTCATGTTTTATCTAGAAAATTACATTTTACCCAGTGTTATTGTACTGTTTGCTACTGACACTGAACGAGCCAATCTGTGATAAACAGTGGATGTCGTCTCAGTACCACTCAACTCATTATACACTGGTATATATATATATATATATATATATATATATATATTGGTCAGGTGAGGCAGCTTCTGTGTGAAGTGTTTATAATGTGATTTAAAGGCACCTGTGCAGAGCAACGACAGAAATGATAAACCTTAAGTAGTTTGCTGCTTTACTAAATAAACTTGGCAACACTTATTCACTATTAACTATGATTTTTCTCTCATTAATAGTTATTGCAGTGGTTGTTTAGTTTAGGTATTCGTAGGATTAGGCATGTATCATATGTACTTAGTTAGCACTGATAAATGGCTAATATTCTGGAAATATTTTATTTTTAGTTAAGAGACCCTAAAATGAAGTATTGCCAAACACTTTTACTAAAAACTAAACATAGTGTAAGACTTACATTTAGTTTCTTAATAGAATGAGATCGCATATCAAATAAGACACATTGATTTAGAAAGCAAATCTGCATGTTATTTGTCTTTTAATATGATGAAATAAACTGAATTAATATCTTATATATTGATCTTGTTTTATGAATGTGTTACACTTTTCCACTTTATAAATTCTGCTCCCTACATGTCAGCTAACTCTGTTAGTAGACTGTTAGGTTAGCGTTAGTAGAATAAGTTGACATGTTGCTACAAAGCAATCTAAATATGCTTCCAAAACCAGAACACTGCTTAGAATCAAAGATGTGTTTCAATGTAAGTCTGTGAAGTTCGTACGCTAACAGTCACTACAGAGAAGAAATATCTCTTCCATCAGGAGCAGGTGCATCAGACAGCTCTCCTAAGTACCTTTCCTGCCTTCCAAGGCTTTCAGCATTCCCTGATAGTGTAAGTCATCCGAAGGGATCCTGTCCCTCTCCAGGCTGTCGGTGGAGTATTCCCTCCGTCTCTGCTGACTGTTCATCTCCTCTACGTCACGCTAACACAGAGTCACAAACCACAGCTCCGTATCTTCACTTATCGTCCAAATGAAAAGTTGCTGCGATGTTCCTGTTCTGCTTTCTCTCTGCTCAGCTCCTGCCGTCCATGTCTTAGCTCCTCTAAATGATGCCGCGAGCTACAGGTTGTGGGCCTGCTCTTGTTCTGACTGAACAGAGACATGGAGGTTGGAGGGCATTGCGGGATACGCTTAGCTCCGCCTCGGTACTAAATTGCCATGTTGGTGTAGCGGAGGCAGGAAGGAGGAGTGGAATCAGGGAAAGTGAGTGGGAAGGTGTGTCCACCAGCATGCCTCATCTAGAATCCCACACCCTCTCCAAACACACACTAAATCATCACACTCTCTGAAGAATAACGCAACAGGAAGAGCGTTAAAAGAGTGGCTGGGAGTTGTGTAAATTCACGCTAAACGAGTGCACAGAGCTGCACAGGAAGAGGATTACATAATCATGCTCTATAACTACTCATGCCGATAAACGCACACACATATACTGTGTACGCCTCTCTAATGATTAACCACTGAGGCATACCTGAGCGGTTGGGCAAGTATGACTAACAGAGAGGCAGTGCTTTGCCAGCGAGGAAGGGTGAGGCTCTGGGATGGGCCGCTCAGGTCTACACACGCAGTCCAAAGCAACTCCAGGAAAATACATAACCAGAGGCTGAACAATCAACAGCCATACACAAAGAATATAAAAATCGCATGAGTGTGTGCTTATGTGATCATGCTCAACCAGCGCCTTATATCACTAAACTATAGATTTTTTTTCATATTTATTAAATATATAACAATAATGATGATGATAATAAATAAAAAAAATAAATAAAGTACACTATGACATACCAAAACTCAAAATATTACATTTTATTATTGAACTGTATTATCCAGGTATGGAGTCCAAACTTGAGACAAAGCTTCAGTAGTCAAGAATTCTAAGGGAACCATTTGCCTAATCATCTTTTCAAGGAAGGGGGTTGTCTTTAATCTAAGTTATAACTAGATTTTTTTTCCTGGCAGCAAATAGACGGCTGTTGAGTTTGTTCAGCAAGCATCCAACCGGGGACCAGACTTCAAAACCGAATGTGCTACTTGCAAATCGATTGTGAAAACTACAGTAAAACACTGAAAACAACACATAGGAAGAGAAAGAGAAGAAGCTCTGCTCATGTCTTAAAGACATAAAGAGCAGAAGATGAGGATGAGGTCTCAGCATCAGAACAGACCCACACCACAAGCTCTGAGAAGCTGCTCGCTTGATAACCTGTTCAGGCTCGCAGGGAACTATAACAGTGTTTTACGATATTCCTCGGCGGATATGGAAGCTGACACCTTTATTTTATGGATGTCTAAATGTCTGTTGATACAGGAGAGGTATGAAGGTGTGGCACACAAAAACTACCAACACCTAGCATTTTACAATCATTTGTTTTTCATGATTTACAGTACATTTTTTCAGTCTATGATTTAAAATATTGTGATTTCAAGTTTTGTAACCTTAAATAAGTTCAAATGATTTATGTATTGACGCATGTATGTTTTAAGGTTGTTTCAAGGCTGCATTCAATTAATCAAAAGTGACAGTAAAGAAAAAATCCTGAAAAATAAAAACATAATGATGTTTCTCGAGCAGCAAATATCTGAAGGATCACGTGACGCTGAAGACCGGAGTAATGATGCTGACAATTCAGCTTTGATCGCAGAAATAGATGACATTTTACAGTATATTCACATAGAAAACTATTTTAGTGCTTGTCATTTTTAATACTGACTGACTACTTTTATATTTACTCAAGTACATAACCTCATATTAGCTTTGATCGTCCTTGTTTAATTATAGTGCTTATTAACTGACAATTAACTAATAATTGCATTATTTATCGTAGATGTAGTTGCGCATTCATGTATACAATTGTTATAAGAATTTAACAATTGGCTAATTTAAACCACAAAGAAAGAGTAATTCTGCTGATTGCAAGGACACATTTATACGATGCTCTTTTATTGTGCGTTTAGCCCACAGGATCACCAGAAGTTTCCATACGGCATAACATCATTCACAGAGCAGCTGACACTTAATCCTCATAAAATGACAAGAGCTGCTGAGATCTGATTGGCTGGATTAACAATGAGCCAAACCATAAGACGTGAGCTCATAACACGCATGGCGTTATACAAATGCAGCCTTTGATGATATTCAGGAGCTTTGTTTGAGACACGTGATATCCTTGAGCACACCCTTATATTTAGATGAACTTGCCCTTAAATGACATTAAAAAAACGAAAGAGTGTGCTTGGTTCTCGGCCAGAGCTGTGATATGGACCAGGCTTCAGTGCAACAGTCAAGTCTGCACAAGACGAACCATTCATGATCCTTCACATGTGCAGAGCGAAGCATGATGGACCTTTTCAATCAATATCAAGCATTCTTCTTTCAACCTCCCAGACCTCTCTGTGAACCACACGCACACAAAACAGCTCTTAATCGGAGGTCAGATGAGAAGATTCAACATCAAATGTGATAATGAACCCTGTAAAGCCTGACCAAAACAAATAACAAATACATCATAATCAATCAAATAAGAATCTTTTATTGAAATAAAACAGCATATGGAATCTTTAGATAAAATTCAAATAAAAAATGCATATCATCATATTTGCTACATCAGGCTTTTATGGCTCATATATAATGATATGGAGACTATAGACAATACTAAAACTAAATTTGATCCAGACTCAAACGGAAAAAGCAAATCACATGTCCAAAAGTTAAGATGCTACTTTGATTGATTTTAATTTAAATGCGATCTTTATAGGTGTTAATTACACAAAATGATACAAATATCAGTCACCACACTACTGTATATCTCCAATAATGTTTCAGAGAGATGATATTTAAATGCGTGGTTTGATGATCAAAACATATAATGCAATGGGAGTGTAGAAACAATCACAGATCAGACTGAAGCTCGTCTTTAAAGATAATGAGGTTGATGTTTTAAGAACCGTAACTCCTCACATTCCCGGGTTAGGTGTAACCAATCCGCATTAGCGGAGAAAGTGCCTCCCCATCCCGACTTTCCCTCTGCGTGTGAGAGCGTGTGCAGGGACGTTTGTCAGAGAGGAATGCGTGCACGTCTCCTTTGATCCACCTGAATCAGACACACCCTGTCCTTCCAATCCCAACCTCAACATCACCACACCTGACCTCTTCCTCTCCCCTTTTCATGTGACTTCCCAAGAGCTGGGAGCATTAATACTGCGATCAATACTGATGGTCAGCGCTGGACCGGTCAGTTCATCTGGAGATTCACAACAGAACATCAACATCAGCAGCTGAGGTCTAAAATAACCCATCCGAGCTCCTGCACTCATCTCCTCCGGCTCGGAAAACAGACGGAGCTGTTCTGCAAACTCACTCACAGGGCTCCTCAAAACCATGACACGCACTTCAGAAGATACAACAGCACATCACAGTCACTGGATTTACTGAACGGTTTATCAAACCAAGTTGTTTCAAGTGCAAATTATACAATCGTTTTTTCTTTGTGATCTTTAATGTGCATGTAAAAACTTGCTCTAAAACAACTTCATTCTTCCACTGAAGTCCAACACGTTTCAGTCTGTCTGGGGGTCATGCCAAATTTGTGCGTAAAACACAAGGAGGTGTTTCTTCGGATTTTCCTTCAAAAATCTGCAAACTAACCTGGTATTAAAGTATTAAAGGTGGTCACACTTTTTTGGGAAAAAAATACTTTTAAATAAATATTAATAAATAAATAAATAATGTAAAAGAAAAAAATATATATTAAATATTAATTTTAAATATTCTACACTTAATACGGGATTGCTACATTCATTTATACAAAATTATTAAATATCTCTATTATACAACCCTTATTTTCAAATTTTATGCATTGTGTTCACAGTTCGTTGGTAAATTATTAAGTTTGCTCACAGTTCACTACATAAATAAACCTGCATGCAGCAATCACTCACAATATGAAAATAAAATGGTTTCAGTTTGTCTCCCTCTTCTGGCCATGACATGATCATAAACCTGACAGGTAATCTGACAATGGCTGAGGTATCTGAACAGCTGAAGGAAGCATCATCTATGAAAGAGGAACATGACGCACAGACCGTGATGAGATCAGCGGAGAACTATGACAGCACTTCTGCTTTGACTTCATTGCCTTAGTGACACAATAACTGCCTCCATCTGAGATGCTGACGGTGCAGATATCTGAGAAGAGTTGTCCAAACACACAGTAGCCATGGCAGTAGAGGAGAGGAACACACTCTCACTCATCTCTGTATTTATAGTCTGAACACAAGTCATTCAAAGGAAGGGCTGAGCGAGCTGGGACGATTCATCACTTATTTTAAAATTACTTCATAAATCTAAGAAAAGATGAGTGGTAGATCGGCCTCCAATCACATCAGCTGCTTACACCAAATCAGGAATTGCTCATGAGTAATACATAAACACGTAAGCATGGGTCTCTCCCGCGTCCAGAATTCGCCCAGCTTTCCTAACCTATATTATTCAGTTGTGATGCCTATAGTATAAAAAGCATTTAAGGATAAGAAGAGAATAATGGCAGGTGATCATTTCAGCATGTGAAGGAATACATTTCAGTTTAAAGTTATAGAAATGGGTATTAAACTGAGACTTCATAATTTTAACACCAGGTGGCGGCAAAACACAGTATTCACAAGAGAAAAATGCATACATTGTGTATTTGCTATACATTTTTCTTTGAGAAATGCCATGTATTATATCCTTCCTGAGAGATCTAACTGAAAAAGACGTGACTGTGACAGGAAACGGTGACATTTAAGGGAAATGAACAGCCATGTTTTCACTATAAAATTACTTGTGCATCAATCATTTTGCAGGCATCAGTTTGGCTGCTGTCTCTTTAAAGGGCGGGGTTATGGAACTTTTGGTCGGATGGATGGGCGTGGCTAATTCAGACAGGAAAATGGCTTTATACTTACAATAAAAAGTTTTTTTTAATTAATGAAGTATATAATGTCACATGACAACAAAATATTGCATTTGAATGGTGTATAGTCAATTTAGAAATAAATTAGTTTGCATTTTAAGCACAGCTTAGTAAAGTAAGAGTAGTAAGCTATTCTGAACATAACAACATTTAACATGTTATTAATAGCAAATAATAACATTTGTTTAATAAAGTGCCAGTTGCCAAATAAATAAATAATTATTATGAATCAGGCCATAAAAATGTAGGGCCCACATAAGAGTCGTGGATGTGAATAAAAGTCTGTGTGATTTAGAGAAAATCTGGGAGTGACTGAAAGAGCTGCTCTGTATCTGTAGACTTACCAACACAACACATCTGACCGTACAGCAGCTCCAGCCTCTCTCCATAACTGCTCTGAGAAATATTTCCATCGCAGAACATCCTGAGACATGGCCAGCGTCTCCTGCAGTCATCCTTAAAGACGGCTAATGATTTCCCACGCTTCTTCTGACCTTTAGTCACGGGCCATAAACAAACTATATGGCCTCCATTATCCAATAGCAAAGCTGTCTGGGTCATCTGTTTCCTGATGAATTTGCATTTAAATAAAACTTACAGTCTTACAGGTGTGTCATGCTACTTTTTAAAATGTAAGTTTTCCAACAGGCCTTGTGAGGCTATTTTCATTTTAGCTTTCAGTAAATTTTAGTACATCATAAATGAACTTCTTTTGGCAACTCGATGGAATAAAATCATTTTAATATTTTATTTTATGTTAATAACAAAAACTGACAAATTAAATATATATATATATATATATATATATATAAATATATATTTTTTTTTTTTGTTTTACTGTAATACATATTTTACTGTACAAAGTTGATTATGATTATTTGATTCTGATAATCACTAATGATTCTGTAATAGACCGGGATCACCAATCTGATTAACACTGATGCCACTCAGCTTTCCATAACTCCTTCATGGACCACCACTAAAATGTTTTCCATGCATTTCTCAGTTTATATCTCATAACTCGGATTTTTGTTTCAGAATTTTAAACTATAAACACAGAATTATGAAAGGTAGACTCAGAACTGCAAAACAATCTGGAAGAAAAAGCAATGCAATTACCTTTTTATTCTATGGCAGAAGCTGTGGATTCCACTGGAGGTGCATATAGAGGAGCATTATTAACAAAAACAAACGCGTCAAGCTTAGAAGAACAGAACTACAATTAACGTACGTAATTGGTTGAGGCCCATTTAGAGATTGTGCTACAGTATGTTATGAAACCTCATTTATGAGCGAATGGCTAAAAATAACAGCCAAGCTCAAGCAGAAGAATCCCTTCGGACCATAAAAGCCCATAAATCACGTCCAAAGAGCAGTGGCAGCCAGTCGATGCACACATCTTCTACATGCCCTTCTGCTCCCTGAAGAAAACACACTCATTCAAACATCAGGAGCATGTGTGCTGTTTACATCAGCCTCTGGAACTTTCCATTATAGAGGTGTTATGAGTCAAGATACTATATACTGTACGTGCTGATGGCAGGGCCCTATAGGATTAGGAGATTGATTTGGGAATTGAGTACTGTTTCTGATGTGCTTCAGCTCAGAAGCACTTTTCATTCAATGCACACATGGAAAAACTGAGCCTCTGGATGTCCATTTGTTATTCAAAGTGTTGATGTCATTTGCCATTCAAAGATGTGAATTACAGCGATACGACAGTCTGAGTTCACACGTGAGAACAATACAGGCTTTATAGTGTACTCACAGAACCAGCATCTTACTACACAGCTCACAGTTACTTATTATTCAATTAGATGAGCAGACTACAGATACAAGAATTCAATACTACAGTCAGGTTCAACAGAGACACAGACAAACCTAATCAGCACTGATAAGCCTACCAAAACTTCAGATCCTACTATTAATAATCCTAAAACTTAATATACTTAATATTAATTTCATCTTATTAGTAAAGTATACAAATAAATTAATTCGTATTTTATGTATTATTTTAGCATCTTATGCAACCATTAATTTTGTATGGACAACTGCATTATTAGTGTATAATATATTATTAGAATGTAATATTTTACATAGACACCTGCATTATGAGTGTATATTATTAGAACGGATGAACGAATGAAGGGCTATTTTATTTGACACCTGTATAGTTATGGCATCTTTGTATGTTTATTCGTATAAATAAAGAAAGAAAGAAATATTTGTAATGACGCCTGCATAATCACTGTAAAATTAGTAATTACTACTACAGTAATATTAATAATATTATTAGTACTAAAACTAATATAAGTAATCACTGTAAAATAAATAAAACGCATGAATAAATGTCAATACAAAATAAAAGTAAAGGATAAAAGATTTTGTGTAATAAAGAAATAACCGTTTTGATTCTGTTGTTTTATTTATTATGGACATTTTGTCCTCTGTATAGCAGATCTGGTTAATAACATTTCTATTGTTATTAATTAACCATTCATGCACGAAGGTAGATGCACGAAGGGTTAAGCTTGGAAAGGGTGGAAAGAGGTCAGATCTTCAACAACACCATCACTCTCCTCTTACAAAACCCACAGCCCACAGGAGGAAGAGATTCATCAGCCGCCTCAGACCTATTTATTACACAGCGATAAAGTAATCATCTGTAATAAGATCTGTTGTGTCCTGTATAAGAGGTGTACGATCAGACAAACAGTGATGGAAGAGGACGAGAGGAACAGCTCCTGCCAAGCGCTAGCAGGGGTCACCACAGAGACCCATCTGGAAAACTGCTCTTTACAGACAGAGCATTTCTTATCCCTGCTGAGGAGACGTGAAGAAGTGTCCAGCACTACTTCGCATCTCACAAGCCAGTTTATAAAACATCTAAAGGTTCTTAGATACATTTACTCTAAGCAAAACAACATCAGCTATTAGTCATGTTTAATTCGTATATATGATGCGATTTCGCGTTTTACAAGCTGCATAGATAAAACCTCTGAAGTCTCAAAACCAAAGAGATATTCTTTATAAAAGTTATAACTTGTCCACACCCTCCTAAAACGGTTTGTGTAAACACGCCTCCACTTTCCTACGTCACAGAGTGGGTTTATTTTCAAATGGTTCCACAAAGAAAGAAGGCGGAGCTATTACTGTGTCTGTAGTGTTGTTCTGGAGACGCTGTGTGTCGTTGTGAAAGTCAAACTAGAAAGAGACTAGAAAATGATCAAGATGACACAGTATCACTATACTAGTCATATAACTTTTCTATAGCGTATAAACTGATAATGTTAGAAATGTTGAAGGTGTTTAAATACGTTTTGGTTTGATGCATGTCTAACATTTTAATTTGTTGCAAGTCTTTTTTAAATCTCTGCAAGCAAGATTTCATTGGAATCACCAGTTTTAAAATAATCATGACTATATGATTAGCTGGATGCAGCTTTTCAAAGCTAAACGAATCCCCTTTCTCATCTGATACTGTTACTGGAATTAAGGGTTAATCTCCCTGCACATGATGTCACGGCAGGACAAGAGACGGAGAGACCAGCTTCGACGAGATGAAAGAAGCTAAGAACATGAGAACAACAAGAGCTTCTAACCGCTGTGAAACCTCTGACCTTCACCTCAGAGTTTCTTCAAACACCAGACTGAGACCCAGCAGCAGCCGAGAGAACAGGTGGAGCGGATGGGCGAAAAAAAAGAAAAAAAGACACCAGTGCATCTCTGAGCCAACAACGTAACAAGAGTTACTTCATTATGTGAAGTCTATATTCCTTCCGTCTGCTCTCACAGCCCTTCTCACACACACACACACACCTGAGCTGTGCTTTCACTCACTCTATGCTTTTGCAACAACATTTATTTGTGCTCTCAATGTGTGAACATGTTAAAGTACAGAGTTGAGTAAAGTGTTTGAACATTTAACAGCACTCCAGCATCTGCAGAACCCGCTGAGTTCGAATCAGAAGACACACCTAGTCTCTTCAGGACAAACTAGTTAAAGTATTTCATCAATCCAAAGATAATGATACACCCAAAGGCAATGGTGAGAGTAAGAAATCATTAGCACTTTAAAACAACCGCCCATCTTCACACTAAAGAGCATTTAAAAAATAATAATAATAATATCAAATTCAGTGTAAGTCAATATGAAATTGAATATTTACTTTCTGAATACATAATTCTTGTGAATAATTCAATACACAGTATTAGTAGACTGCTTAATATCTGCTTTTGATGGTTCCTAACAGATATTTGACTGACTGTAATATAGTAACTTTACAAGTACATCAACTAATTCTACTCTAGTCTAGCGCAACTGAGACTCTAATCAGAGTTGCTTCACATGAACTATCGAAATAAGGTGTAACCATCAATGTGTTAATTTAATTACTTTGTCTCTGAAACATTTTGTTTCAACCCCTCAGCCCTTTGGCTCCAGTGTGGTATGTAGTGCCCACTTGGGTTGTAAATGATGTTGACTTTCAGGTCTATTGATAGCATCTGTTGTGTGCATGTTGTTATTGTTAAATAAAACTGAAGCCAAGCTAAAATAAAATACATCTTAAATATAAATTTCAGATGGAAAATTTGAAATAATGTATTGAAAAAAAAAAATGTTGACTTGGCAGTTAATACATATTTTACGTATAAGTAGGGGAGAGTGGGGACACTTTTTACATTTCCTTCAGTTTCTCAGCGACCGTTTGTTTTAGAAAGACAATATATATATATATATATATATAT
>JAUCMS010000028.1:2875916-2891087 GCA_032357445.1 Enteromius radiatus | reverse complement strand
TGTTCCTTATCAAACCACTGAATTGCCTTTATATCTATTTTATCTAATTGTCAATAATGTTGCCATGAGGGAGAGTTGCAACGATGCGTTTTTGACCTAAAATTTCAGTTCTCCCAGAAGGAATGATGACATGTGACTGTTAACTTCTAGAAAGAAGGAGAGGCCTTCTGAGCATGTGCAGAGGGAGCATCATGGCTCTAGCTCATTCCTGATAGGAGGAATCAGAAATGTTGCAACTGTCCCCACTCTCCCCTACTAAAACTAAAACTGATATAAAAATAAATTCAAGCTGAATAAATATTTTAAGCTACATAAATAAAATAACAGAAAAATGTGAAAATATATAAAAATTAAAAAATGTTAGCATGCAAATAAAATGTAAATAAAATTGCACATGCTGTTGATTGCCACAGATAATAATTTTTCAAAGTGCAAAGTCCACACTTGCTCATATATTGACCACACAAAGACTGAATATAGCCTAAATAATCAACTTCTTCTGTAGATTTGAATATACTGTGAGGTTCAGCATTATGTTTTGAAACCAAAGCAACTTTGTAGTAACAGTATGGTAAATTTCCCGGCGCTCTATTATTACAGCGTCAGAGAAGCCTGCTTCGAGCCCCAAACAGGTGGAAGAGTTTTTACAGCTCTCAAAAATAGCTCAGATACGGGACACCTCACATTCCCATGCAGACACAGAGAATTTCCTTCTGAAATACAACTCTCGCCCTGTTTTCCTACCCGCCCACCACGCTTTACCACGATAAAACCATCCGTCAGGAGCACGTAACTCCTCCAGGTAGAGCTCACACCGACATCCACGGCGGAGCGGCACGAAAATAACAAACTAAAGCTAAAACCCCTCACAGATAACTCAAGTGTGAACGGGTTCCATTACGGAATAGAGTTTAGCCTGAAAGAGAGGCATTTTGGATGCTAACACTGAGACCTCCCAAGTCCACAAACAAACAAACATATAATAAAAGTCAAACTCTTGACTATCTGACCTACCAGGTATGATCTTCATGAAGTTTGAGGAACAGCAAAGACGGACAAGCAGAGCAAGAACGTGCCAATCAAGAAAGAAAGAGAGGTCTGGGTTTGTTTGGTGGCCACGGTCCCGTTCTTATTTTTGACGGCCCATGCCTGCTGTTTGGATATGTCAGAGCTGCTCCCGGTGGCTTTGCAATTAGGTGGGCGGAGGCTGAGGGTCGGGACGGGACGGGGCGAGTGAGGAAGGGGAAAACAGCTCACTGTGGATATAAATATCAGCCTGAGCAAGCTGCTCACACTGGCACAGATAGAAACTAATGAAACCCGCGCTGGCCTCTTTGAAGGGAGATCAGTTTGTTCCTGGATGATGATTGAGTTATTCTGTGATATTGCATCACAGTCTCTCCACTTGATTTACTAATGTTGGTGCTTGTCGGATTACTGATATTTGCACCATTATTTAACACCAGAAAAGCACATCTTAAACTATTTTTGGCTTTGTTGAAAGTGTGTGGTAGATAATTGGCATGCAATGGCAAAAATACAGTGAAGTGATAGAGTGTACCCTTGTTAAAAAGAGTCATCTTAAAAGTATATTTAGAAAAAACTGTACTAGCTGATAATAACTTAAGTGACTTAAGGAGAGACACTTTTGTGGCTAATAATACACTTAAGAAAAAAACTTAACTTTTAAAAAGTACACTTTGCAATAATATCAGATTTAAAGCTTTTAAATAACTGAAGCATTAAATCATTTAAAAAAAATTATTTAAATGTGTTGACTAACATACTAAAGCACATTACAATAGAAACAAAATTAAAATATATTTTAGTTCAACTAACTGCATTTGATATACATTCAAATGACAAAGTGTTTTATTTCAATTGAAAATAATGTACTTTTTATTGTCTGAAAGCACTATATTCAGTTTGCACTTCTAAAAAAAAAAACATTATTTCCATAATAAATACTTTTCAATGCCTATCTTTAAAAATAAAGTTTTTTTTTTATCTTTAAAGTGTACTTTACTGAAGCGCATGAGTGCCAGGGTTGATGTTTTTTCATTTCTATATGGAATGGGATTCCTAACATGACTGGAAATCTCTTGTGTCGTATCACGAGCCTTTAGTGGCCACCCATGGAGCCGGACAGACACTAAATATAGTAGAGTTTTACACAGCTATCCACTGAAATTAGCATATGGCATTGTGAATTACGGTGTTGACAGAGTGTCAATTTCATTTTCCCCACATGTTTACAGCGCTCATGACTGTGATTAAATGAAGTATTTGGAGGCGTCTAATTTGCAGGACTTGGCATGTGAACTATTTGGAAAATAAGATGAGCCCTGACTGATCAAAACTAGTAATCAAAAGACTCCACTGATGCTGTTCACTATAAACAGGTCTGAAAAAGAGTGGGTCGGCTTTCCTGTTTAATTAATGTACACTGAAATGAATCATCTTGATTTAGCACATAAATGACTGATAAATATCAACAATATCATAAAATAATAATATAACAATCAAATATCACTTCATCCACACCAGCAGGTGTCAGTAGTCACCTTTTGTACACTGAAAAAAGTGTTGTTGGATTTACTTTAAAATAATTTTAACTAAAACAATTGCTAGTAAAAAATAATTCCAAAGAAATGGCAAGTAATGCATTGAAAACTATTACATGACTGAATTATAGCATTTACTTATTGTGAAAATATACTCCAATAATCTTTGTTTTGCTTACAATTTCAAACAAGAATTTTTATGAGTCATTTTATGAGTCAACAATCATTGATATGAGGCAGTCAACCAACAAAACAAAAGGCAGCATAGAGGAAAGCCAGTTCCTCGGTGAAAAATGTAAGTGCTTGTGTGTCATTATACATTCACCTGGGGCTTTCTGAATCATGTTGACAGAAAACAACTGTTATTTCACAGGAATGTATCATAAATCTCTCACATATTTCTGTCAGTAAAAGCACTGATGCTTTACTGAGGTATAGGGCTAGACTGGAACCATGACATTTTATCATGAAAAGCAGGCTATTTATCACATGACCTGAAGAATGTTGACATATTAATATAGTTCAGTGGGTTTATTATCTCTGTCTGAGCCGGTACATAATCTCTTGATTTAGGTAAGACGATAAAGCACCAGTAAAGACCGTTTTATACACACGCATGCATGTATGTCAACATTATGACAGCTATAAGGCCATAATCCTACCAGGTGTTAGAGCAGACCATCTATTGACACCTCTAGTATAGGCTAGTCGTCACATGAAACTATACATATTTACTATAATATTGAGAGTCCAATTGCACAACTGGAAAAAGGTTTTTGCTATTTCTATTACACTTTTTTACATTAAGAGTAACATATTTTTACATGATCATACATTCATATTTATAAACGTACATGTAGCCAGCGCAGTTGTATTTTAACTTTAAGCACTATGCGTACAAAAAAAATCCAATACCTTAGCTACTTTTAAAAAAAGCTAGGTAACAAGTGAACAATGAAATTGTAAACTTTTAAGATCGAGTGCCTAAACAGAGTCTGACTTTCTAATATAACCCTACTGGAGTCAAAAGTATGACCTAATTTCATCTGTACCAAGAATATACACCCATCTTCACAAGAGGTGAAGGGCCAGTTATAGGAGTCACAGCACCAGACACTGCTAGAATGTGTCCGATAAGACTTCTTAAAGGTCAGATTAATTGGGCTCTTCAGAAATGACTGCATGACTCATGGACTGCACCACAATCATGTGGCATTGAGAACATCAGAGAGCGCCTGTCACAACATCACAAACATGCAGGAATTTATGGTGGAGGCGGACAGAAATACTTGCACAACACACTGCTGCTTGAACAGAGAACAGTGCAAATGGAGACCTCAAGCTTCTGCTTATACACGTCCAACGTATTACTCAAGGATTACTAATGAATAAAGCCTTGCTTCTAAGCCATTACCGAAGAACAAAAAGGTACTAGGTACAGAAAATGATTTCCGTCCTAGCTGCAGGCTGAAATTTCACTTCACCCCACATGACTGAGCTTCTATGGGATAGATCAGATAGAGAGACAGATCTGTAGAGATGCAGTAGGGGGCAGCAGAAAATTACACAGATGAAACCTCAAGCACATCTGACTCCAGTTAGTTAGTCTGAGCGTAATATTGTATAAATTCCATTTCCAATTATATTGAAATATGGGCTTCTTAAAAGACCCATCACGATGAAGCGACTCACAAAAGCTTCAAACAAAAGGCTAATTGTTTTTGGATCGTTCCTCTGTGATACACCTACTGAACACACCCATGAGATTGTGCAAAACTCTTTAACTACTTGCTGTCATTTCTTCATGCACATACCCAGACACACAAACTCTACAAACAGTAGATTGTTCCAGTAGTTTCTTTAAATGTCTTTGCATTTATACCAGCATAAAGTGAAATGCACAGCTCTGCAAACAGTCGATCACATTCCAGAGATCTCTGTTGCACCAGGGGAGGAAGACAGCGGTGGAATTTGGGATGGACAGCTGTATCTGTGGTATGTCCCATTACATAATAACCGAAGTGACAAAGCAGAAGTCTCCAGCTAATAGCTGACCACTGGAAACCAGATACGAGGGGTAGCGAACCACAGGAAATAACCAAACACACGTGCTTCCTGCAGAAGTGGCACAGGGTCCTCTAAACACAGCACTGATTTTTTTTTTTCTATTCAGAGAACTGAAAATCTTTAGCTGTGGTTTGCATTTGGCAGCAGGGAGTGGAGAACTGACTCCAAACATTGTTGTAATGTCAGAAACACAGTGCTGCTTAACTGCTCATTACCGGCAGTCTGGTTTTCCCCCTGAAAAGAATGAAAGCTCGCAACAGAATCGCTAGCCAGTCCCAATATGCTACAGAGCAAAAAGGTGGTTGCGAAACGTTGCACGCATAATTTGATGTTTTGGGTGTGGATGTGGCATGAATCACTGGGATAGGTTTATTTCTCAAAATAACTGGAACAAACATACCCAGATTTGTGCTTGTGGAAAGCAGCAGTGACACAAAATGTTGCCAGCACTGCAGTATAAGCTTCTCTGCTTATTAACGCTTAATTCACTTATCATAACTCTCAGGCAGCGTTCACTCAGCATGCATATAAAGTTACACGCCTCTCAAGCAAAGCATGCTCAAGCGTCTAATAACAGCACAACTATTCCAACACCACACCAGTCACCTTCAACCTCCCACACAGCAAATACGGATGGAAACCGGAGCATTGCAAACAACATCAAAGTACGCTGAGAAAAGACTCATACCTTCTATGAAGTTGGGGAAGGTTTTCTCCTCTGGCTCTTGGAGTGAATGATCCCAGCAAGTCTCTTCAGCGGGACCCTGCAGGATGCCACGCTCTATGGCCAGTTCTTCCAAGACGTCGTAGTCCAGATCATCTCCTGTGATCTCTGGCACAGGGGGTGTAACAGGTTGGTCTGCAACAGGACTTGCAATCTGCTGCACTTCAATCACTTCCTCCACCACAACGATCTTCTTCCGCATGGCGTCGTCTAGGGACTGCTCTTGCGCGTCGCAGGTATTCTCGTCGCCAGTGATGACAGGCTGCGCGGGGGCCTTGCTATTCGAGAGCTTGGTCTGCTTCTCTGAGCTCTGCTGTGTGTCAGGAGCAGGCGTGTGTTGTGAAAGGCTGGGAGGTTCCCCCTGCTCAGGGAGGGGGGTGAGCTGGGCCGAGGCTGAGGCTGCCGGTGCTTCCCACTGTCTCTGCGAGGAGGATGTTTTTCCTTTCAGAACCTCCCGTTTTTCAGGCAAGGGCTGCGCAGGCTCCACCTCCCCTTTGTGAGCCGGGGCCTCACTCTGTACAGCTGTTGGTTGCACGCTCTCCACAGCGCGCTTTCCCTCAGGGCATGTCTTTGCAGAATCATTTGTCGGGTCAACCTTAAGAAGGTCAACCTGATCAGCATTCTCGGTCTTTAGCTCTTTCACCTTTGTCTCAGCTGTAGGCGGTGGGACTTGTTTTGCAGCTGAAGCTTTGTTTGCAGATTTCTGCTTCTTCTTCTTTCCTTTCGAAGCCTTTGAGGCGTCCTCTATATCTTTTGCAGCTGTAGAGGCTCCAGGTTCCTCAGTCAGTTTTGCTGGTGATGGCTTTGGTTGAACAGAATCTGTATGCGATTTCTTAGGTGTTTGAACGAGGACTTCTGAGGCCTTGCTGGGGTCATCTGTCTTTACTTCAGCAGCTACAGACGGGGACTGAGATTCAGGGCTGAGTTTGGGCTTGCGAACTTTAACCTCTGCCTTGACCTCAGCTGTAGAAGTGGCACAAGGAGTCTCCACCTTTTCATGAACTTTCATAAGATGAGCGTTGTCATCTTTAGGTGCTTCTTGGGCATCATTTGTTTTCTGTTGTTTGTCAATCATTTGAACAGTGCTAGATGCTGTTTTCTCCACGGAGACCTGCAGTGGCAGATTAATCTCTGATTTCTTTTCAGGCACCTGGGTGCTAACGGAGGTAGTTGACTTCGTCTCATCAGCATGAACAGCAGGCACATCATGTGGTGCAATGGAGATCTGATTTGTATCGTCCATCTTGATTGGTTGTTCTTGCACATTTTTGGTCAGCATGGTTTTCTCTGCTTTCTCCACTTTTGGTTTTGATGGAGAAGGATGAGGAGCATCTTTATGCATTTTGCTATCACTTGTGGATGTAGTTTCTTTAATGCCTTCTTTGGGTTTTTCTTTGAATGCTTCAGTAGAGACAGAAACTACAGAGGATTGCACTGTTGTTACCTCCACTGTTGACATTTCCTCCACATTTTTGGTCTTTGTGGTTTTCTGTTTTTTCTCCACTTTTGTTTTTGATGCAGTATGACGAGAAGCATCCTTATCCTCTTTGCTATCATCTTTGGATGCAGTTTCTTGAGAGACACCGACACACACTTCTTCTTTGGGCTTTTCTTTGACTGCTTCAGCAGAGACAGAAAAATCAGAGGATTGCACTTTTGTTGGCTCCACCGTTGACAAAACGGTTGATATTTCCTCCACATTTTTGGTCTTTGTGGTTTTCTGTGTTTTCTCTGCTTTTGTTTTTGATGCAGTAAGATAAGAAGCATCCTTATCCTCTTTGCTATCTTCTTTGGGTGTGGTTTCCTGGGAGACACTGACACACATTTCTTCTTTGGGCTTTTCTTCGACTGCTTCAGCAGAGACAGAGGATTTCACTGCACTTGTTTCTACTGCTGCTAAAACATACTGCACGTTTTTGCTTGCAGGGGCTTGCTGTGTTGTCACCACCTTCGATTTTGACGGAGCATGGTGAATGGCATCCTTATCTATTTTGCTATCACCTTTGGCTGTGATTTCCACATTTTCCTTGATTTTTTCTTCACCTGCTTTAGCAGTGACAGGAACTATAATGGACTGCACAGCTGTTGCCTCCACAGTTGGTATATCCTTTACAATTTTGGTCTTTTTGTCTTTTTTCTCCACTTTTGGTTCCAGTGGAATAGAATGAGAAGCATCCTTATCAGTTTTGGAAGTGGTTTGAGAGACCTTGATAGACACTTCTTCCTTGGGCTGTTCTTTGGCTGCTTCAGTACAGACCAAAGCTAAAGAGGTTTCCACTGCTGATGAAACATTTTTCATCTCAAGGGTTTTTTGCGTTTTCTCCATCTTTGGTTTTGAGGGAGCGGGAAGACGAGCATCCTTAGTCGTTTTGCCATCTCCAGCTGCTGTGGACGTTGTTTCACGCGAGACCTTGATAGACACTTCTTCTTTGGGCTTTTCTTTAACTGCTTCAGTAGAGACAGTGGTTGTTTCCACTCCTGATGAAACAGCTGGCACATTTTTCGTCACCAATGTTTGCTGTGTGTCCTCCACCTTCGGTTCTGACGGAGTAGGCTGAGGAGCCGTTTTGCGATTATCTGCAACTGTGGATGTGGTTTTCTTAGAGATCTTACTGAACACCTCTTCCTTTGGCTTTTCTTTTGCTGCTTCAACGGACAGAGAGGATTTTCCTGATGTGGCCTCAACTGTCGATGAAGCCACCTGCACATTTTCGGCCACACTAGTTTTCTGTGATTTCTCCACCTTCAGTTTTGAGGCAGTGGGTTGAGGAGCATCTTTAGCGGTTTCAGTGGATGTGGTTTGCTGGAAGACCTTGACAAATACCTCTTCCTTAGGCTTTGCTTCAGTATAGACCGAAGGCACATTCTGCACATTTTTCACCGCAGGGGTTTTCTCTACTTTCGGTTTTGAGGAAGTAGGATGACGAGCATCCTTAGTCAGTTTGTTTTCACCTGCTGCTGTGAATGTTGTTTCACGTGAGATCTTGACAGACACTTCTTCTTTGGGATTTTCTTTGACTGCTTCAGTATGGACAGAAAACAAAGAAGATTCTGCTGCTGTTGCGCCTACGTTTGAAGAAATGGCCGGCACATCTTGGCTCACATGAACCTTTTGTGTTTTCTGAACGAATGCTGTCTTGGTGCATTCCTCGAATTCAAACATATTTTCTTGTTCAACTGGATTGGCACGGTACATTTCAATAGGAGGCGTATAGGCAAACTTCCTCCTAACACTCATCTCTTTGCTGTTATCGTGGGTATCAGAAAGCATGGGCTGCTCTCTGGATTGCCTGAATCTGGTCTGAGCGCCAGCCATCGGACGACCTCTAAATCTGGGTGTTCTCTCATTGGATTCAGTGGTTTCAGCCTCATCCTTGCTTGGTATTTTGCGACGATACTCCTGACGATCCAGCAAAGCTTCTTGCTTTTCTGCACCCATCCTGCCGGGTTTGGGAACATAAGATGTTGGACCCTGAACTGCTTGAATGTGTTCTGCCCTGCGGGCGATGGCCAAAGTTGCAGCTGGTCGTTTTACTCTCTGCAGCGGCGTGGGAACGATCTCCGGAGGCAAATGCAGATAATCGCGCAAGTAGACAATCCCTTCGTTAGTGAGGTACCAGTAGTAATGCCTCCATGCAAAGGTCTCCCTCACATACCCCCTGGACTTCAGCGAGCCCATGGCTCTTATCACATGCAGGTTATCCACGCCGGGAATCTCAGGGTGCTTGGTCTGAGGCCGCTTGTCTTTCTTGGCAACCATGACGCCATCCCGAAACAGATGCTCATAGATGGCCTTCAGGTTGTCCAGAGGCATTACCATTCCAGCAACCATTGTGCTTCCTTAGTCGTGCACACAGGACACAAACAGGAACAGCTTTGCCAAAGAAGAACAAAACAATGAATGACCTCAGTCCTGTGGCAGAGCCTGCTGCCACGTGCTACCAATTCAATCAAAAAAGACGCTAAAAATAAATACAACCTGCTACTCTGTGTTCGTCTGCTGTTGTTTAGCTAACTTCCTTCCTAATAAAAGGGGTTTCTTCTTTCTTCTCAAATGTTCTCAGAGGCAAAGGAAAAACTCAGAAAAGGAAAACTGTGCTCTCCTTTACTCAGCCTTCCTTGGAAGTGAGCATAGTCCGGACTGGCAGAGCTGCAATGAGAGGGGGTGTGTGTAAAAGAGAGAAAGAGGGAGAGTACTATGATCCCATCGGTCCCTCCCACCTCACTCAAGCAAGGAAGAAACTGTTTGAATCAAACTGCCCGGTCGGCAGACTCTCAACAGTTGTGGAGCAAACACTTGCAAAAATAATCAGCAAAAGTGCAGCGAGCACAAATAGAACTCTAAGAATAGAGAAAAAGCCGCTTTTGTCTAGCACACCTATGTCTCACTGAGGCATATGCACAGAAAGGGCTATGAGGAACCACCCACAGCGGTGCTCAGCACACGTTACACACCTCCGGGTGTATTGGACCCGTCAAAGAGATTGGTCAAAGAGAAGCTAGGTTTAGAGAAAAGGAGACACCTTTCATGTATGTCATCCAATAGGTGAAAGATATGATTCTTAACACCCACTCCAGGCAAGCAAGGTTTACACACTTCATATCATGAGACACTCCTTTTGCCCTACAGACACTTGAATTCCTCAAAACATTCCTTACAGCGAGTCCTAAAAAAAAGTTGACACAGAACATATGAATACGCATAACTGAAGAATTACAGCATGGATACTGTACAGGAAGAGAGCATGAGAAAGCAACAGGGAGAAAAAAGCACGTCCAGCATTAATGTGATTATAAGTGCAAACACAAAACATATGGTACAGTTTCGCTTATTTGAAACTAATGAGCAGCTGGCTAATGTTGTGCATAATGACACATTTGTGTATACCCATACATCTTTGATTACAGTGTTTAAAGGACTGCTCACACTAAGCACGTTTTCACTAGTACTGCTGGCAGGACAGGGACATGACGCAACGCACTGAAAGAACGCTCGAAGGATCTATCTCCAGCTCTATTTATCTCAATCTCAATATAGCTACTGAATTTGAGTTTCCTATGAGAGAGTCCACTAAATAAAGCTCTGTGATTTACTGCTAACATTTCGAAGGACCCAGGAACACGGTGTGTGTGATTTGAGAGCGAGAGTAAGACAGGGATAGACACAGACAGATGCAGATGCACGTAGCAGAAAGTGAGAGGGGTAGAGTTGCACTGATTGTCTCTAATGCCTTCTGGAAAAACTGAACAGATACTCTTAATGACCGCAGCAATTACCAATTTTCTGAGTGTACTGTATCTGGTAGGAATGAGTGGTAGGGATTTGCCATACGCAGCACTTCAATACCTCAAACGGACAAATGTTTTTTTGTTTTAATCGCCATGGAAACAGACAGTGTGTCAGTTCCGGGAAACTCAAATATCCTCTTTCACGTCATTCCCGCAACATGAAAATAACTTCTGGGCAGCTGTGTGGGACATCTCAACCAGGAGCAACCTATCTGTCATATTCAGCACAGATGAATGTTGGCGGTGCGTACGGGACCGGACACAAACATATTTATTTGCACTTATTAAAGACACTGGATATTAAGCTATTACTTTTTGTGTAGAATTTAATTTACATTATAATTTATTATTGTTCCTATTTATTTTGATGACTATTGTTATTTTACAACTATTCAATGGTTTGGGGTAAGTAATATATTTTTTGAAGAAAATAAATATTTAACTTATTAAAAAAGAATGCATCAAATGTGACAGTAAAGAAATAATGTTACAATAAATGAACTTTCTATTCATCAAAGAGCTCTAAAAAAAAACATTTTCAATGAATGCAGCCTTTAAGAGACTTCTTAAAAACACTGAAATATCTTATGGACCACAAACTTTTAAACTTGTCTTATTTAAGATATGATTAGCTGTACTTCATTTCATTTTTATAGCATTTTCTTGAGCTAGAAAACCTAGAAAGAGCAATAAGGGATCTCTGTCTCTCTCTCTCTATTTTTGGCTTGGCTGTTTGTCAAAAGCTACTAAAAGAGCCACTTCTGACTCCGTCAGGTTCTGACCAGGCTCAGCCAGAACGATTTGAATGGTTTTATAAACGACTGAGGCTGTAAAACAAAGGATGCACTCCATTCTATAACAGTATACATTTGAAGACTTGTTTCCAGAAAAACTCCCAGCGTTTGTTTGAAAGGTTTCACTAGCTGAAGACTGTTTCAAATCCATCTTCAGATCATCAGTCAGGGTTAGCAACTACACATAATCACAAGAAATATAACCTCTACTGATAAATAAACAAAACAAAAAAATCCTCCAGAAGTGAAATTTCTCCATAATGAATAAGCAGCGGTGATTCACTGATTGTTTTTTCTTTGTATGTGTGCCCAGTTTGCCCAGAATAGACATGATCTGGCGGTCTTCCCACTGTAAAGTGTTCACTAGTGCTCAGTAACACGTGCCTTCCTCCTTCAGCACGCTGACAAAGGTCAACATGCCCCAGAGGTCAGATTTGCATGTGTTCCCGGCAAAAGATAGACAAGCCAGCTGGAATATAATTAAAGTATTTCTTCCTCTTTTAAAATACTTGAATGAGATTTTAGCTTTCACATGACTATTCCCAAGTCACTTTCAGTCCTAGAAAAGATTCAGATTGTGACTCATATCTCAGCGTAATCAGATATGACCGAAAGATGCAAGAAACACATGTGTGCCACGTGAGAATTTGTCACTTTGACAGCGTCTTACGGAACAAAGTGTGGTGGAGTCTGTGCTTCATTTCCATTCAGCTTATCTTCTGAAGAATCTAAACTGAACACTCTTCAGATCTTTTGGATAAACAGGGTTAAATATGATTTGCAATATTGGTGGGGAATGCAAATCAGTCTGAGCACACAGAACACACCCCTGCTATTAACAGCCTGTCTAAAGTACACACTACACAATGCTGGTTTCATAGCCTACATTTACTCATACTAAAAAGTCAACAGATAAGTTTTCTTTTTCCATTTAGGGTCAGTTTTACTATCAGCGTGCACCAACGCGAACCATCTTACTGTCAGGGTTTACTAAAGACACGCAGTGAAAAATTAAGGTTCTTTTTGCTCCTGACTTGCATTTCTAGGAGTTTTCCTTTCAGACACATCATGTACGTGAGGAGATTATTCACATGAATCACGTAACATGAATTTTTCATGTTCATTTAACATCCAAAAAACTATTTTGCATTAAATTATTTTGCACTGAAAATGGCAGACGCAAAGTAATTTATTTGAAATGCAAGAAGAACATGAAATATAATTTGCCAAGCCATGTTATGTAAAGTTTGGAGACGGGTCTTCAGCTGTCCCATACGACACCACGGTCCCGTCAGAAGGACACGGTGTCACCTCTAACCTCCAGCACCTGTTCACAACCAGAGGAAACCCAACCTCACTCGGTTCTCAGCCGACCAGGAACCTTATATGGATGGAATCAAGGCGTTCCGATACACCAAATATGAACCTAATTTCAATAACTGCCAGAATTTTAGAGATCTAGATATGCATCTTATCACATGATCGTAAGGAAGTAAACATCACTGGCAACTTTTGGAAACAAGTGCCCCGAGTGTGTTTATGTTGAACCAACTCCAACTAACTCTTCTTATCATGATGTCTTTTAATTTCCTGTTGTACTTATACTCCTACTTACAAAACTCAAAACAACCAATCTCACGGTCATTTGGTGCTAAATGAGGCAAACAGTGACAGTGATAGCGATTCTTGCCCCACTTAGCGTCACTAAATACACCATGCTCATCTGCTTGAAGCATCTCAGGGTAAACAGATATGGCTAATCAGCACTCAAGGTTTATGCTTTGAACCTCAAGCAATCATGGGATGATGCAGAAAACTTCAACCACGATGGACAAGATTCCTCTATAGGCTTTAACGAAAACCTACAGACGTAGAAGAAGGTGGGCAAAAACATAAGAAAGTTAGAACAAAGAGAACTTATGTTTACCAGCATGTAAAAGAGAAATCAAAGCTCCTGTACATTACTGACATTTTTTCTGAAACAAAATTATTTGTATATTGGCATTATATTGGAAAAACAAGCAAAAAACACTTTATTATCTAGAGGACTATGAGCAGGAGAAAGAGTTTTTCCTGCCAGACCTGGTCTAAGCCAAAGAATTGTTTCCAACATGAAGCTCATAAATATTTGTGAATGCTGGCTAATTTTATTATCAACTTTTTCAGTTGCACATTAGCACAAAAGGTTTCTGATCCATGCATTTATTCTCCAAACCTTCCTATACTAGCCAAAACTAAGCCACAAACTCTCTTTAATTTGATTTTGGCAGCTACAAACAACTAGTTTGGAGAGCATGTAAAAGGTATACAAGAAACCAGCATGTTGTACCTAAACCATACACTGTAAAAAATGATTTCCTGTAAAATTTACAGCCATAAACTGACATTCCCAAAATTGCGTTTCAAATTTTGTTTGAATTTGATGGTTTATCTTTGAAATAACTATGTTAAAACCTAAAATGTTGTTACCGTATTTGTTTTTCGGGCGAATTCCTGCAACCACAGCTGCTAGTTTTTTTACCGTAAATTGTACCGATTTACAGGTTTGTTTGATTTCTCCAAAACATTTTCTCAAACAGAGCCGCATTGTTTTAAGAATGACTCATGAACCTCCAGCCCTACTGTTTGTGGGTATTTCTGTAAAATCTCTTCACGTTTAAGGGAGGCACACAGCTCTGACGTCTGAAGCAGCGCAAGCTCCTTCTCTCACGGGCCACACGTGTCTATGGAAAAGTAGTAAAGTTATGTAACATGGCAAAAATGACAAGTCTCCCTTGTGTTCTCCACAGCATGAGTCATGGATCGCTCCAGCTTGTCCATTTCCTAAGTGGAAAGAAACACAAAGTCTCCGATTATCCCTCTCTGAGCGCCGTCAACCGTCTGGCCAACACCCAGAGACTCAGCGTCCAGGACATTCAGCTCACCAAAACAATACTGACATCAAAAACTGTTCATTCACTGGTATTTAATCGAATCTTCTGTTACATTTCTCCTAATGAAACCCAGGTTTGGAGTTGGAACATGATAGCGTGGAAGTAAAACGCAATAATGCTTTGTGAGCAGTAAACAGCTCCAGAGGAAAAACTCCCAATTGAGGTTGATGGGAATTTGAAACAGGCCTGATTTCCCAGCTGCCCCTGGGAGCGCAGTAGGAGACTCAGATCAGTGTGGCGGAGGAAAAGATCCAGATCCATTAAAAAAAGACCAGACGGACAGCTCAAGACCAACTTGAACTGTGGATTTAACGGTTATCATTGTTACCACATGGCATTAGCAAAATAAAGACCAAAGTTAGCATCACACATTCTGACTCCAACAAACTTGCAGCAAGACTCATGAGAAAGATCGTGTTGGTTAAGCAGCTCCTTCATAAACTAAACTAAACCGGCATAGTAGTCTAAACTGAAGAATACAGACCGTTTCAAAGCAGTTTCACAGCAATAAACAGGAAAATAACTGAATTAAATGCAATATTTAAGTAGAGGGACAAATTAAAATTTAGCTGTAATTCATTATTTCAGCTGATGCTAAATTTATAGCATTTGATTCAGGTTATACAGCAGCCTGACTATTTCACTGGCAAATACACACTGGAACTTAAAGATCTCCATTACAAAGTGTCAAAATAAAAGCCTGGTTTAACATGAAGAAATGATGACATAAATATTTTATTATCATTTTACTATTTATATATATATATATATATATATATATTTTTTTTTTTTTTTTTTTT
>JAUCMS010000028.1:2859693-2869839 GCA_032357445.1 Enteromius radiatus | reverse complement strand
CATCTCGGTATCTAGTTACGCATGATCCGTCCCGCCGTCCTCCCCTTCTCCGCCTTTTCCTTCGCACCTTCAAGGGGCCGAACGGGACCGAGCCCTGCCCTCGAGCTCCCGGCTCGCTCCCCGGACAGCAGGCCAAATTTGCTTATTTCATTTAATGAAGAAGTGTGAATTCGTGAATCTCGTTTCCCGTTTGAAATAAGTGTCACAGCCCCTGGACGTTTAGTTTTGTTTGTTTTCATTCCTCATGTGCCGTGTGAGACCTAGTTTCTGTCTAAGGTTTATTGTATCATGTTCAGGTGTGTCTCATCATTACCCTCATAAGTTACTCTTTATAAATTGTATTCTGTTCAGTGTTTGTTGTGCCTGTGTATGGATCATCTCTCTGTGGATTATTGTAAGACTGTTTATTGTGAAGATTTTTTTAGATATTTTGGCTGGCTGGAAACAAGAGAAAAAAATCTAGTCTTGAAAAGCAGTGTATTTATATATTAATAGACATTATAATTTCTATTGTTATTTCTCCTGATAAACCTGTTCGTTCCATTTCATAAAACAGGAAATGTGCTATGCATTCGATCGTGCAACACTAACGAAAGTAAACACGTTCTGATATCTGAGTTGCATCACATGATCAACAGCTGTTTTCAGTTATCAGACCAGATTGTGCATCAATCATCCCTATGAGGCGCTCAAAAACATATCACATAATAGATAAGAAAGTGACTGATAGTGGCAGCTCTTTTATGTCGGTTCCTGTGAGATTGCCATCTAGGAGAAATTCCTCCCGTGAATCAATCCGAAACCTTGCCCAGTCAAAGAGCACGGAGTACTTTATGATCAGTTTTGTTGTGGTCTCATCCTGCAGTGAAAGGTTTCCCTCACACACCCATCTGAGTGCCGAATCTGTGCAGCGGGACGCCAAAGCCTTTGATTCCCACACAACAGACCTCATCCAATCAAACACAAAGGCTGATATCTCATATCAGCAGCTCTGTGATCATTTCTCCCTCAGTCCATTGTTACGAATTAAACAGCCCTCGCTAGCGCTGTGAGAAACTTCAGCAAGCTGCCCAAACGTGCCTGCATGCACCTCATATACAATAGGGCCCGCTCACATTTTGGCTTATAAAAGCACAGTGTTCATGCAATGATCTTCTGTACAAACACACACGCTGAATTCAGAATAACTATTTCTCAGCAGTGCAATAGTATGCTACTCGAAACTATATATATGTGTGTATTCCTATTCTGTGGTCAAAACCTTAAGCCTCTGGCATTTTTAAAAGAAAAGTTTTAAAACAAAAAGTGAAACAAACCTGTGAACAAACACATAAAACTAGATATAAAACACGATAGCTTCTTCTACATGCTGGTAATGGCATAACCCAGACCTGACGTTATGGGTATGGATGGGTGTGTGTGTGTGTTTGTGTGTGTTCTGCTTTCTCAGGTTACAGTACGGAGAAGGTTTGATTTCTTTAGAGAACAATGAAAATAAACTCCACCCTAGAAAGTGAAAGGCACATAATCTGATGGAGTAATAATCTACACACCGCAGATGTTTATGACCTGCTTTTGACAAGGCTTGAATCTGCGCTGAAGAACAATGTCCATCTCTACAAAGGAGCCCTACCACACCCTCCCTCAACAGTCAACACTCGCTCGCACCCAGAGCTATACAGATACACAGAGCTGAGGGTCGTGGTGTGTGATAACTCTCTCCAGCTCTGCTGCATGTGGTTCCAGCTCAACAGGACAGCAAGAGGAAGGGAAAAGTGCTGCAACTCACCTGGAAAAGGCAAAACACACAAAGAAAAATGACATTAGTGCACAGCCTGTGGATAGATGGCATCTAACAGTGAGTCTGACACAGACCTCGGGGGAAATTCATATCACTGTGACAGACAGAGAGATTTAGACATATTACAAGCCAATGAAAGCACACAGAACACATGTTTTCAAACACTGCCACCTGCTGAGTGTTGAGTGCTACTGAGACTCTTATCAAACATGTATACTGTGTGTGCACCAAGTCTGCATTTATTTGATTAAAATACAAGAAAAACAGCAAAATATTATTAAATACCAGTTGCCCGTGTGAATTTGTTCAAATGTAATTTATTGCTGTGATTTATAAGCTGAATTCATATAATGACTGCTGAAAACCGTTGTGCTGCACAATATTTTTGTGGAAACACTGATGCACTTTATTATTCAGGATTCTTTGATGAACAAAAAAGTCAAAGTAACAGCATGTATTTGTCAGATTATATGTCACTTTTGTTTCGTGTAATGCATCTTTGTTGAACTTTAAAGTGTAATCAAAACCAATTTATTTTAGCTATTAAACAAATTTAGTTGAAAGTTAGTCAACTGAATTAATTTAAATTGTTTGCAACCACTTACCTTAAAAAAACTTGTCAAATCAATTCATCTTTTTTGTTTAAACCGTATAATTTACTGGCATTAAAAAAAAAAAATCATATGTAGCTGTGCTGGTTATGTCTCTTTTAATGCTTCATTCTCACATAAGATAATATTTCATGTCTATTTATTTACTTCTTTTGTTAGCCATGTAGTTGAGGCTTATTTTGAGATAACAACATCTGACTGACTGTATATTATCCTGCATGTTTTAATCTTGCAGAAACACCCTCAAATACTGAAAAACCCTTCAGCTGGACAACTCTGAGGCGTGTTTTGGTCAGACGGGACACATTCACTATGAGTGTACGAGGTCTCTGAATGGTGAGCTGACATTGGCATTAAACACAAGACCTTTCCTCTGAATACTTCCATAAGCTCACAGAGCTGGACGCGACAGCGAGTGAATGCCTCAGAGTGAGATGTCAGAGAAGAACAGAGAGCTTCAGTCAGAAGCAGACGGAGACTCTTTTAACGCACCATTCATTTCTGAAATGCCACACAATCACAGAACAGAGAGTTCAGCTGCAATCATGCTGCTCATCCTCTTATGAAAGGCAGATGTTGCGTGTGCGAGTGTGTGAGTTCATGCAGTATGTGTGTGTGTGTGTGTGTGTGGGTTTGCACGTACTTCTTTGTTTGGTTAAATAGATCACCGAAGATCATCAGCGGTCAAACGTCTGCACTCACACTGATAAAGCCATCAGAACTGATATAACACAACTATGAGTGCAACGAATCCATATGATCTTATGTTTACAGCTCTGCTCAGTCCAGCGGTTATTTAACTGTCACTTAAACGAAAGAGCTACACCAAGGTCATGGAAGGTCAGGTGTATTACACGTGCTCCTGTGCAATGCAAGGCACTTTGGATAAAAGTATATGCTGAATGCACAAATATTAACACAGTTGAAGGATGATGAGCACGTGATGATGATTACTAATTAAAACGCTACGCAACTGTATGTAAAACCTGATTTTATCAAATCTTAACTTTTGTTTCACAAGCATCTGACTGGCAATGTATGCACATACATTTTTAAGCCTAATTGCAGTTTGAATTGCATATAAAGTGGCAAAACAATGTGATGCATATCTGTCATACATAAATCATAAATCACTACATTATTATTAACTACAGTATTTGCAACTGATTTATTTTATTTGAAGAATCATATTTCCAAAAAGCATGTGTATGTATGCATTCATCGGCATAAATCTGTTTAGTGTCAAATATGCATCACATTAGAGTTTTTAATGCTTTTTTAATTTTAGGAGGTAATTTGCATCTATTATGGCCTGAATAAAAACAATTGATAGGTCAAAAATTGATTTCAAATCAATTATTTAAAGACAAAATGTTCTAAACATTACACAAGAGCAAGTTTGTGTCAACTGACTTAAATACGTGAGATTTAGAGTTACTTCATCTATAAAAAAGGAGCCTCAGCATCCATCCCATCCCATCATGCTCTAGCTGTTAGGACTCACGCTGTTCTAGAGCCTGTTCTAATCTAATTAGATGTTTAGATGTCGTTTATTTGTAATAAAAGCTGCTTTGGTTATAGTTTAAGCTTATTGTTTAAACAGAACCAATACAGTAACAGATATGAATTTAGCTCTTGATGTCGTGGTGTATGAATAACGCTGCAGCGATTAAGTTGTTGTAGAGCTAGTCTAACTCTGTTCTGACGAGGCACTGAAACTGAAGCCGGGCTCGTATGACAGCCGTGAGTGTGTTATCTGTGCTTCACTATCTAGTGACCCAACACAGCCGTCTCCTACCTTTACTGGAGCAGTACAGATCCATCCTCCAGTGCTGGGATTTCTCTTGTGTGTTCGCTCTAGCTAAACGCTGTGTTCCTCGGTCACGGCTCTGTCTCTCTCCAGAGCTCCAGGTGAAAGCGTTTCTCCTCCCACCAGATATTCCCACACTACCACTGGCTTAGAGCCTCTTTGTAGAAAAGAGGGTGTATCAGTAAAACAGCAATAAACCTGCACTCCAGATCCGCATTGTTTGTTGAAATGTAACTCTGGTCTAATGCAGTGTGTGTATCCCATCACACACACACACAATGGCTGCACAGAACAATTCCATTCAGTCAAAGGTCTGCATCGCAGTACATAATTACAAAATAATGAGTGTTTAATGAATGTTTCCTATTCTAAAACAGCTGCTTTAAGACAGAGCAAGTGATCTGGCATCCAAAGAGACTGTGAAGAAATAAAACCATGTTATATTATAATCCCTGTCATTCATTAACATTAAGATTAAGACTCAGTAAACTAATAAACAATACTTTACCACATCCTAATCACCACCACATGGGGAAATCAACACAGAGTAATATTTTAATATGATTATGCTGCACTATAGACTCTCTTTGCAGAGCCAGAGACGAGACTAATTCATTTCCAGGGTTAATCATAGATGCTTTCCATAAACTGCTTTTAAAATAACTGACTTTATCACCATTTCTTTAATTCCAATAGCTAAACTGAAGATGAAGACATGTGCAATGTTACAAAACAAAGGGAGAGCCACACATAATCAACGTAATACAGCCTCAAATTAGAAATATGATTGCATATCCCATGACAGCGTTAGACTAAACCCGACGACAGCTGTGGTAAAATGCAGTAAAACGAGCGGACTGGACAGAAATGATGGTCATAAATGCTTGAGTTTGCACACTTCTTATCAGAAAAGGTTCAATAAAGTATTTTCTTTTGTCGTTATGGGCTGGTCTAATGTTTTATTGCATCTCACGACTATGTCGTTTATGAAATAATGTCTGTGTGGATGTGTGTATAACAACAAACTGACGACTTGTATATAATTGTATATGCATTGTTGTGATTTAGCTGGACTGGTGACTAGTTGTAACTGAAATAATAACATATCTGTAAATATAGCAGCCTGCTGAAACTGAAATGTATACATCATGACTAGACGAGTTTGTCTTGACTAAACCTGTTAGATGTGATTCACCTCATAGTCCATCCTGGGAGTGAGAGAGGAACGCTTTGACCGTTACATAGCCCTTAGACGAAAAAAGCCAGGAAATTTTAGATTTGACAATATGGGACCATGCTGGTGATTCAGCTAGTCAGTCTGAGTCCAGTCAGAAACAGATCTTAACAAATCAATCACACAGTCGTGTCTTGATGGACAACACTCGCGGGAAATTAGCTGCTGGCAAACCAAATCCAGAAGAAAAAACCTGGTAGTTCAGGCCTGCTTCATTCACCGCTGGAGCAGCGCCAGACACTTTAAGAGGCTAGAGATCCGTCCCATCCGTTAAACACCCGCAAACAATGAGAACAGGGTGCACCCAGAGCCCACTCCTGCTGAAACAGCTCAGACTCACTCTTTGATTACTGCATAGCGGATATTTGACACAGCTCTCTTCACAAAGCTCTCGGTGATGCTGCTGCTGCTGCTGTAATTGTCATGCTGTCTTTTCTCTTCTACTGTAGAGTTATAATCTAAAGCATTCCTGATCACAGTGTAAATGTTTTGTTGTGACTGGCATACTGTATATAAGTTGCTTCTGCTGACTAAGACTGCATTTATTTGATCAAATATTGTGTAAAATTGTGAAATATTTGAAACAACTGGTTTTTTATGTGAATACCTGTTGATATTTATTTCTGTGACGCGCAGCTGAATTTTGAATCGTCAGTCACATGATCCTACAGAAATCCTTCTAATATACTCATTAACTGTTCAAGAAACACTTCTGATTATTATCAATGTTGAAATAGACTTTTTTTTTTACTTTACTGTCACTTTTGATGAATTTAATGCATTTTTGCTTTCATTATCTTAAGGTCTTTCAACACTGAGTCAGAAATTCTCATTCGTTAAAATTTTTGGCAACGTTAAAATGTTTTTTTTTTTTTTATTTACAAATGACAAAAAAGAAAAACAGTAGTTTAGGCTACACCTGCGACAAAATCCATTATAACAGAAGCAAAAAACGGCCAGTAAACTCCCTGAGATATGAAAGACTCAGCAAACATAACAGTGGGCCTTTCATCTGGAAAGACTCAAGTAAACACATCTGTAAATCTTCACATGCACCCCGTGCTGTCTTCCTGCCTTTGTCCTCCTACAAACAGACTAAACACACACACACACACACACGAAGGAGTCCTCTCAAACTCACACGCACGCATGTGAACAGAACTGAGTTTTACCATGGTATATAGTGTTTTACTCTGGTATCTGATGTGAATGTGAGGTGTTTGAGCAGAAGAGGGCGATGTTTTCCCAAAACTGAAGAGATTCTGACTCTCTATTACTGACTGATTAAACTGCATCCTCGCAAACTTCAAGTTCAAAAGGTGTGTCTGGAGAAAACCTGATCAACTAACAAAACATCTGGCTGTTTACTGCTGTGTTTGTAGCTGCTTAGGACAAATACAAGAAATTAAAATGAGGTTTGATTAAATAAACAGGATTAGACCATAGTTCGATAAGGACATTTAAGTCATTTTTATAAACATGCCTTAGAAAAGCATTACTGGGGTCCATCTTAAGACAAAACAAAGGCACTGAGTCACTGACATGTTTTAAGATCAGTTTCTAGCAGCTGAAACAGCTCAGACTTACTTTTTAGTCTAGGATTATTTATTTCTAAACTATTTTATTATTTGTTAACTATATTAAGAAAACTATTTTAAATGAATGTGTATTTCAGAATAAAGCTGAAATAAAAAAATAAATATTTGCAATAAATGGTAATAAAAAAAGACATTTCAGATCACCAGTCAGTAATTTAAACTCATTTCATTAAGCTGCCAAGGCAATATTTAAATGTTTAGTCTAATATTTATATTTTATTTTATTTTTATTTTTTTAAATCGTTTTAGTTATCAGTAATAACCCAGCTAATTTGAATTTCATGGACAATTTAAAATTCCTCCCAATCTGGAGTTTATATGTGAATAAAGTGTTTTCTTGTGGAGGGGTAATAACTGTTAGGGTCTAGAGCAGCTGAGGAAACGCAGACTAAACTAGGCCACTGGACAAGAGAACAAATGAAGACAGACGAGACTGATGTCAGTTTGAAGCTGGCACGACCTGCTGAATACTAACCACACACACTCAGCGTCTGTCCAACAAAGCCTGCATAACAACACTACTTGTTTACCAAGAAAACCGACTCAATTACATTCTGTGCTTCAGCTCGAAGACCACCAGAGTGACTGTGAGCCTCTGAGGATAAAAGCAACTGTTTTTCTGACACAAAAGCTTTTGAGAGACTCTTTCATTGAAAAAAGTACAAGCATGTAATGGACTTCTGTCTGTCTTTGACTAAAGACACTAAAAGCACCTTTTCAACAAACAACAGACCAGAAGTCATTCGTTTCCATCAAAGAGTGTCTATATCAAATGTATATATTTTAAGGACAGAGCTTTAAGCTGATTTAAATGCATATAAATATTAGATTTTTTTTTTTCAATGATCAGCATTTGTCCTCAAAACTGTTTTTACTCAACAGTTCAGTAAAATGGATATGGTCAATTATCATGGTATTTTTTTGGAACCGAGAGCAATATTAAAAACATTTGTTAAAATATTAAATATTATATTGTTTTAAAATATTAAAAACAATTATTATTGATTTATGTTAAGCTGAAAGTTGCATGTATTTTGTGATGTACAGTGTTTCATCTTTCTTAGATAACACTAATCGATCTAATAGTTACTTGAAATATCACTTTTATAACAAAATATAATAGATAAACTAAAGCTAAAACAACTAATTATCAATAACAAATCATTGTTATACTAAACTGGCTTTACTTAATCATGTAATGCCAACTTTTCCTACATTGGAGAGCTCGGCCAATCCTTAAAAATTAAGTTAAAATTTTTCACAGTTTGTTTTTTTTGTTCAGATGTATTGGAAGTCGTTTGTTTTGTGTGCAAATATACATACATTAAAGCCCGACCGATTTATCGGCAGGCCGATATTAGGCATTTTCCAAACTATCGTATCGGCATTTATAATGGCCGATAAATTAATATTTCAAAAATAAAATAAAACGGACGAAACACCCTTCAACCATGTCATGAGTGCTGGCGAGGGCCCCTGTTGGTAACACTCGTGTATAACGCGCCACACATCCTGGAACCTGCTGGTCCAGCCAGAGTCCAGCAGAGAGAAGCAGTTCTCCACGAGTGACATCATCGCTGAAGTGTGTTCATGGTGAGAGGGTCACGAGACATACATCGCTTGAATAACAATTAAAAGAACATCCCATCAGTTCTCTTAACTCAAATAAGCATGACAAAATTGGTGACTAATTTTATACATTTTATTTATCAGAACTTTAATATATTTTGATGTTCCTCTGTTCTGTTGTGACAATTAAAGAAACTAGTTTCTTTTTAAAATGCATTATCATATTATGTTAGTTGAAACTCATAAATAACTACTGTTAGGGGAATCTGTTAATGTTTTGTTGCGCGTTTCTGAAATAAAAACAAAATAAAATAAAAATATCAGCCGATATATCGGATTTTAAAACCAACAAATATTTGTATCGGTATCGGCCTTCAAACTCCTTTATCGGTCGGGCTCTAACATACTGTACATATTAATTTATTTATGAATAGACAGAATTGCAACACGTCAGCAACCAATCCGTTTCCTGTGTTTCCAGAGAGATTTTGTGGAACTGAGCAACGAGTAAAGAGCAGAACCCAGAATTAATAAGTCAAGCCATTCAGCTGCCATTGACACGGAAAGCACCATCAACAGACAGCATTTTCCAGGATTATACAAAGAGAGAGAAAAAAATCATCCTCCGATGGAAAATAGTGCATTGCTAAAAAATGAGGTTGAGCCTAATTCAGCTTCTGGTGTAAGACATTCACACATGCATCCATGCAGTCATCTGTGGGCTTCATCAGAGAGCATGACGTCTGTGGAAACCAGGCTGGGCACAGCCAATGACATGAGCAGCTCAGGGAGGAGTCAACAGGAAGTCCAAGAATGTAGATTTCCCAAAGCAAACTTACAGGAAAGCCCTGGGATTCCCTCCCGCTCTGAGAGAAACGCTATGTCTGGCAGTGTGACTCAGTGCTAATGTGTGTGTGAGAGGGGCACGAAATAGCAACACCCTATGAAAACATTACAGACACCACTGTAGAGCTCAAAAACCACAGAAGCTGTTGATCTATAAATATCTTCAGCTAAATATCCATAAGAATTTCTTGCCATCCCTGCAACTTCCTCTTGTATAATCATTTTTGCATAATGCACAAGTCTTCAGTGTCACATGATCCTTTAAAAAAATCCTTGCTGATTTGATGCTCAAGAAACATTTCACAAAAGGCAGCGAGAAAAGGCCCATAGTTGACTACTAAGCATGAGGAATGTGCTGTCGTGGTTAATTTTAGCACTGTGACGTGACTTCATTTACAAGAAGACATTCACAGTGAGGGTCGAGATTCACAGTCGCTCGATAATGAATGTCTGCTGAGAATAAGCTGAACTTCTACACATATTCTGGCCGTGCTCTGAGATGCCCTCATGTGAACTAAAAGCACAGGAATAAACCAAATGGATGATGAATCTTTTTCACGTAAACCTGTGGGATGAGGAAAGCAATGTGAAATCCTCACACGCTCCAAGAAGAGGTATCGATCAGACCGGCTCATCCTGAGCATGCATGGGCAGCGTGAAATAAACCAGTATATGGC
>JAUCMS010000028.1:2808765-2822431 GCA_032357445.1 Enteromius radiatus | reverse complement strand
ATTGTTCCTCAGTCAAACGCGCTGTCCTTTGCGGCAGATGAGATGATGTGCCAGTCTGTGCCATTATTTTACTTTCATAAATCGTTACGAAATGCAAGATTCACAACTCCGAAAAAAAATATTTTCCTGTCTTGTCAATATTAATATGTGCGGTGATCAGTTGTGGAGGTGCGCGCTGTCCGGTGAAAAACACATCTATAAAGAACGTTCAATTGTGTGTCCGAAGTTTACACATTTTAAATAGCATATCTGGTAATCAGAGAGCATATAAAGAAACGTGTTAATGATGGTAATGAAATTACGTGCACACGACGTGATAGTTACGTTGCCAGTAAGTCATGAAATTACTAATATATTACGAAAAGAGTACGAATCTGGGACGTTCTTGGTTATCTTGTAACGTAAGGAAGAGGAAGTAATGACGACGTTGTGAATTGGTAATGGAATGACGTGCATATGCCGTTGTGGTTACGTTGCCAATTGGTAAGTCATGAAATTAACAAAAATTACAAATATGTTACGTAACTGTTACGTCGTGTGTTAGCTGGGAACATTGCACCATTTTAACTTTATAGCTCATAGCTTTACTCACATCGGACCAATCAGATTTACGCTGCTGTGATTGTATACTGACCCTGTAAAGAACAGACATAACCTGATCTAACCTGCTACCTGATGACCCGAATTAGCATCCTACAAATGCATTTATCCACAACATCGCTTATGATTACAGTTTTCTCTCATTCTGTATAGTGCTGTGCATCACAGACTGGTTGACATTACGGAAATGACAGATTTAATTATTTATTAGATAATATTTATAGGTTATAGACCTGTAAGGGGTTAGGTTACACTGTCATCGCGGGACAGACTACGCGCGTATTTTTATCTGGCGCCAAACAGACGCGCGAATGGTTCTTCGTCTGAGGACGCAAACATAGCAAGAGTAAGCCGTCATTAATAATCACTTAATTTGTATCCTTACACACCTTTAAAAAACGTTTGCGCGTTTTAGGATATAGACATTGACTTTATTTCTTGTATAGTGTATGGGTGGAACCTCTAACATAAACGCTATATATATCCTGTCAAGGTGTTATTTTAAGTAAACAATGGTGCAATAAAATAATGTCTAGTCAAAGTAAATCCAAAAGAGTGCAGGAACAAACACGTTGACAGTCAAGTGTCGTCAGATGTCAGATTGCTCAGTGACAGGTCGACAGATGCTCCATCTTTCCGTCGCAGACGCCTATGTTGGGCCCCTGGCTTCCTGCTGGGAAAGATGAAGCGGAATATATGTGGACAAGGATGAGCTGATTTGAGCCTGGGGAAGGTGATCTTTGTCCTGGCATGTTGTCCTGACAGGATGCTGCAGCTGCGAAAACATTTTCTGACATACATTCTGTATGCAACTGAAGCATTGGAGTCTAAATGTCTAGCTGACTAAAATAGAGTTTCAGATCAAGGAATGTGAGGTACAAAGCAAATTCAGCATGCAAAATGAACTGTACTTTGGACATTGTATATATAGTGCAGTTTTTAGGGGCACACTGAGGCCATATTGGGAAAAGCTGCATGTGCCTTTAATCCAAAATACTCTTCTGCCTTTATTTACAAAATTGTAGATGTTGTAGAGTTTTGTCTTGCTGTGCTATTTTATGGTATCATGTAGAAATGTTTACCATTTTACAGCCAGGGGTTACTGCTGTCTTTTTCCATTGTTTCTTTATTCATTATCAAGATGCTGCTTCAGAGCAAGGCATTTACTTAAAATAATGAAGCAATTTAATTAAATGCAAAACACACACACACACCAAAAACCCCACATACAAAATACCAGTTTTGAAAATACCATGAATAAAGCACATCCAGAAATGAGAGTCAATTTTTTATTTTATAAATGCTGAATACAGTTTCATTTGTGATATTATCAAGAAAAAGGACTGCGAAGACATTGTCTAAGTGATATGTCTCAGATCAGATAAGCACGTAAACTGGGCGTATTATCCGTTCGTTTCTGTAATAACACAAGTCTTGGTGAAGTTGGTAAAAGATATTCTCAATCAGACATCAGACCTCATAAACAACTGAGGCCAGATTTGAAGCACAGACAGAAAACAGGTCTACATTCGCAGCTATAAAATATGACGGCGGATTAATACTGGTTTATGAAAACACAAAACAACAAGTCACGTTGTAAGTCACATTGGTAGAAATGAAATGTACATGTAAACCAGTCTTTGAGGAAAAAAAAGAATGAAAAGGCAGTTTGAGTTCATGGTTATAGAAATGTAAACAACTAAACTGGACAGTCATTGTTGGTATTTACACAGGTCATCAGGAAACATGCACAGCTTTAAAGGCATCGGACGTGATCTAACGGCCCTTTAGATGACGGTCTCTGTGTGAAAGGTGGAGTAGGTGAGTGTTTGTCTCTGGGTGAAGGCTGTGGGTGGTGGCGGTGAGGGAGTTGATGCAGACGAGCGGCTAGCCCAGCGAGAGGGCAAACGTCTCTTTGCCGGACACGCAGGTCGTGAAAAGCTCTTCTTGATAGTTACCGAGGACTCTTTGCATTGCTGTTGAGACAAATATTTTTATGAAGCCTCACTGGGTTTAAATATTCAGTAACGTACATTAGCTGTGTGAGCTTTCATGTAAAGGTCTATTGCAGAGTGTGGATGAAATTCAACTCAACTCAAATAAAAGAGAAGCCTATTTTGAATTATTCTTGTTCATATAATTCAACCTATGATGCAAGTATAATACCAAAAAATGCATTTTTGTTAAAATTGCAACATAAGCTGACAACTTAATTTGACACAACAGGATAAATGTAGAACTTGGAGGAGGGGTGCCTAATGGAAAAATATATTGTATTTTTCTTTCAATGCCATTGCATTCGAAGGCAACGGATGAACCTTTGTCTCCGGCATATGTTCTCCATTTTAGTACTAAGTGAAAATAAAAGAGCTGACTTTTCGGACTCATCTGACAATCATTTCGAGTCATTTTGTTGTGTAATTTACAAAGCAGGCGGTCCGTGCAGACGACTCGTTTCACTAGACTCCTGGCCACGCTACATCTTTCTGTAATTACGCTGCATACCTTGGACTCGTATAAAAACAGTTAATTGAGGTTTTCCAAAGAGCTAGACATGAAAGATGAAAATTAAACTTTGGTGCCACTTATTATTTTCACTTCAAGCCTTAATCCAACAATAAGAAGATTCTGGGCTCCTCACTTAAAGCAATCTGCCAATATTTTCTGACTGAAACTCAACTTCAGGAATTTTAATTGTGTTGCTTAGATGGCTTTGTGGCAACGAGGTATTTTAACAATAAACTCTAAATATTTCCAGACTTGAGAAAAGACTTTCAGTTTTTTTAGATTTTTGATTTTTGTAAAATCTATCTGCAGTGTCTTATGTTACTAAATCTCTGATGTCACACATTCATCAGTTGCTGTACAGCGCTCATAGAGACAACCGAGTAACCTATTCATTTATGTCTAAAATAATCTGTTTTAATGAAAATTAGAGTTCCTAATATTTTTATATACAGCATCAATTTTGACCTGTATGCCACAGCGGAAGAAGTTTGCAGGTGCTCCAGCACTCGTTAACCATGCGTGTATTCACAATACAACACAGGCTCTCAGACATTTTAGCAAATGCATCAGAAACTAAATTCTACCGTAAGACCGAAGTATCTTTCGCTTTTGTACGTGTATGCGAGGGAAAGTAAACAGTGCACAACATAAGATGGGTTTTTTTTAAACGTGAAAATTAAGTAAAGCTACTTTGGGATTTAAAATGATAGTTCACCCAAAAAAATGTAATCTATCCTTCCTCATTTACTCACCAGCCACTGGCTTCCACAGTATGGAAGAAAATACTACAGTCAATGACTACCAACTAATGGTTGCTGGCATTCTTCAAAATATATTCTTTTGTGTTCAACAGAAGAAAGACATTCAGACAGGTTTGAGTATCTGTATATGTTTGGGTGAACTGTCCCTTTAATACACCACCGTCATCTAGACTTGCACCTCATACACTTCTCCGGCCGAGTCATTTAGCATGTATTTGAATGTTTGCAGTTCGGGTGAAAGTGTGTGCTTTTGTGGCTTGAATGGCGTGGGTCTGTGTTCGGGAGTGTGTGCAGTACTGACCTGCACTGTTACATGTGTCTCTTTGTGGTGCGGTGTATGTGTTAGTCTCATGCTAGGCTCATGCTGCATATTCAACATTTCCAAGAGGTCCACAAGGTCTTCCTTCTTCCCTGGACTGGGCTGTGACCGCTGACGCTGCTCCTGAGATCTCTCCAAGTCCTCGTAGTTTTTGAGAATCCTCTCAACAGCCCCATAGTTGGACCTAGACTCCATGGGACGAGGATAGGCCGCTAGCGTTGAGGGCTTCCATGGATTGTCATCTAGAATTCGAGACCTGGTGCAACACGTGTCCTTTTTCGTCTGTTTGGGTTTTTTCTCTGCACCAATGTCCAGAACTTTGCTGGACTTTTCCGACTGGGTTTGCAATTCTGGTGCACTTGCATTCAGTTCAAAGCGTGTTTCTCCGACACTTGGGACAAGCTGGTCAACTGAAAAAGTCTGTGAAGACTTAACTTCACTGTCTTGCTTCGGACTAAGTTCCTGCTGCAGAGATGAAGAATTAGTGACAAGGTCCTTTGTTTCCTTCATTCTTTCCTCCTCTGTTGGGCATTGTGCCACAAGATCCGAGTGCAAATCCTTGGGATTGTCTTCAATGTGCCTCGAAGGACTGTCTATAAACGTGTCCTTTAATATAACCTCTGGCAGACTGTGAGAAGAATCACTGGAGACATTCATGGAAACGCCCTTGTCACACCGAACACCCATCCCTGCCTGGAAGAGCGTACGGTTGAACTCTGCAGTTTTCTCCTCGAGTCTCTCATTCCTGGAAGTAGCTGTAGCACTTTGACATGGCGAAATAAAGTCTAGCGATGCAGCAGAATCTGTAGGCATGTTCATGGGAGGATATGCACCCTTGTTTTGTTCATCTATTTGGTTTAGACTGCGATTTAAGGCAGCAGCTGCGATGTCCATGTTTGAGAGACATCTCTTAACGGGTACACATCTGGATAACTTGCTGCCAAATCGACTTCCATCGCAGGACCAGCGGCTCTGGCAGCAGCTGATATTGCACTTGCAATCAACAGGCACATTCCCAGAGTCTGTCAGAATTTTCCCCTCATTTTCTTGAAGCATTGCTTCAAATTTTCGTACAATAGCAGGGCTGGTGTACTTTCTATCTGGGTGGGTTCCTGACCACTGACACCCTTGCTCTGCACCAGTGGACTCCATTTCTGAAACGGATGAACTGCTTAGGTACCAAGATGTACTACGGGCTGGTATGGGTGGGGCTTGCTGTCTCATATTGCATTGTGGCTTAGCCTCATTTTGCATGTTACAACCTTCCCAATTCGTCCAGTATTGCTCATCGAGGGACTTAAGGTCTTCACTCATGTTTTTCAGGTACAAAACCGTGTCCTCCATTTCCAAACTGTTCTTTACCCTCTCCACCAACTCCACCTCTCTTGGGAAAAATGTTGACTCACTGCGACTTCTAAGACGGAAAACCAAACAAAGTGAGGTTGTTATGAAGCACTGATCTGATTTATTTGTCATGCATGCAGCACCCGGTTTGCCGCCAGGTTTACCTCTTAATATCAGGCCACTTCCTTGTTTCATCCTGGTAGCTACAGAGTTCTTCACTCACACGAGCAATTTCCTTAAGTGCCTGCAAGAAGAATTTGTGAATAAGAGGACTTGAATACAAACTTTAGACCTCAAACCACACAATACAGCACATCCTTAGCCCCACATAGGAGCATCCTAACATGGAGTATAATGGATGATAAGTAAATGTAGAGTAGATAGGGCTGTGACAGTGGCTGATTTTTACCACCAACTGGATGAACCAACTGTTTATCTATCAACGTATATAATTTTGAAACAAAAAATAAATAAATGTGGACATGGCTCAAACATCTTTTAACATATGTACTAGGGCTGGGCGATATATATCGAACAATATATTATGCGCATCTCATCATTAAAGCCGGTTCTTTGATTAGCAGTAAATCTCCATCAGCTGTATTTAAATGCAGCGCCAGCTGATGAACAGAGCCATAGATCACTGTTTCGCAGGCAATTCATTGGCGTAGCTCGTCAGTGATCTACGGCTCTGTGCTTTAACTGGCGCTCTGTTTGAATACAGTCGATTGAGATTTACCGCTAATCAAAGAACCGGCTTTACTGATGAGATGCGCATAATATATCGTTCGATATATATCGCCCAGCCCTAATATGTACTGTATATTTAGATTTTCGCACTTCCGTCAGTGAACACAACAACATGCACCCAACAAAACATTAGGCTCTCGAAGAAACAATACTGTTACATAAGTAAGTAGCCTAAATAATTCTTCGCTGGCCTCCTCTAGCAAATAGCAATTTGATATAAGGTGCTCACCTATTTAACACTTATCGTGCCGCACTGCAACAGCTAAAGTCTGTCTCCACTGGATGTGACATAGCGACAAATATGATTGTCGGCAAGTTATAAATAAAACAAGGCGCACGTTTACTGTTGAGGATTTGTCGTGCTGCACCACATCCATTGTAGACAGCTTTACCGATTATAATTGTGTTCGATTGTACTTTGTCGTCCAGTGTAGAAACGGTGTAATTAACAGTCTAAATAAAGCAATTTACAGCTACAAGGTACTGTATATGCTATAAATACTATTATTGCACTTGTATACAAAGCTTTGTATTTTATTCTTATCGCCGTGGCAAACAAACACTGGGTGGTCCATGATGCGGTTGCCATGGCCACCATCACAGCCCTTTCACAGGTTTTGTGTATCTATCAAGGAATATTTCAGTAGGTCTGGTAAAAATTCATAGCAAGTGCGTAATAGTAAATCCTGAGACATGACCTAGTATTTGTACCACTGTTGGAGTGATATGATCAACAAAGTCTCACCGCATTGAGAGCAGTACTGTTCTTCTTTTTGTCACTTCCACAGCTTATTTCCATGCTCTGAAATCGTTTGAAAGGGTTAAGGAGGTCATCTTGTCCAGTGAAGCAGGACTTGTTCCCCATTTTCTTTTTCAAACAGCTTTCCAGGATTTCTTCAAGCTCCGCAGTGTCTATGGCCTGTTGTTCGTGCTGATTTAATAGTCCGCTTTGATCGCTGTTGCACTGGTCGCTGGATTCACTGGTGTAGTGACTGAGTTGACTCGGTTGGGAATCGATGCTGGCATTGCTTTGCTGGGTTAGAGCCTCAGAGTATTCATTGCTCTGGGCGTCTGAGTGATAGGTTACTGCACTCGACAAAGTGCTGGCAGAACATGAGCTGAGCCTTAGTGCTTTTTGTCCATCAGTAATTGGTCTCAGAGAACTTCCTGTACGGTGGGCCCTCACTTCATTGTACAACTAGAAAAAGACAAAACAATTATGTAGTTCTTGGTAAATCTTCCAAAACTCCTGTTGCTTAACAAGAGCAGGGTTGTTAAATCCCACTCCTGGAGGGCCAAACGACCTGTAGAGTTCGCTCCAAGCAGCTCCAGCACACTTGCCTGGATGTTTCTAATTAGTCTGAAGACCTTGATTAGTTAGTTCAGGTGTGTTTAATTAAGATTGGAGCAAGACTCAGGTTTTCGCAGGTTTCGGCACCCTTTGCAGTACAGCTTGGCCTCCCAATGCCAATATTGTTGGTTCCACTTCCAGATAATGCAAGTAATGATAATATCTATATACCATGAATATGGCATAAGTCACGGTTGAGTCCCTCAATGGAGCCCTAGAGTTGAGTTTAGCTCCAGACTAATCAAGGTGTTCAGAGTTACAAGTGACTAAAATTACAGGTTTGATCAGGGTTTGAGCTAAACTCTTAGAAGAGCCCAGGTCTAGAGCTACGCATTTGGAAGTCAATCTCTATGGGGTTACACTTGATAGACCTGGATGGAGAGGAATGGATGGAAAAGGCTATGCCGAGTTCACACTGCACAACTACATCTGGGGCACACTGAACGATGGATCGGCGACAGTGGGTTACACACTGCGTGACTTTACAATAGGAAGAATCGCTACGTTTCACAACCGAACACGCATGAGAAGTGATACGTAACCAACGCAAGCTCACACGTGAAATCAGTGTTCCTGCAAGAAGCATGTAGCCTGCAAGAAGTTTTTCATACAAATTGTTTGTGCACTGATGTGCAGTGAAAGAGAAAAAAAGATTATGGAGGAGGAAATGGTTATCATGATACTGTGGTCTATAGCTCCTCCCTGAACTTCCCGCTGCTCTGTATCTCGCTCTCTCATTGGCTTTAGATGATCGCTGATGTATGCTTCGGTCAGAGCCGATTTCACAGCCGGGATTCTGGGATTTTGACATTCAGATATTTAGCATGCCAAATATTTCACAGGCGTCAGCGAGTGATTCGCATGAACCAAGCATTTGGGCATTTGCGTGGAAACCTGGGATAAAATCATGCTCTGTGAACTCGGCATTATTTTATGGAAACCTAAGAAACGCAGCTCCAATGGTAAAGAACGGAGCACACTTTTGAAGATTGCCCATACTGATAAGATGCATACCTTTTAAAGAAACATCTGCCAAATGGATACATGTTTGCACTTTCACTACCACTAGCTCTCAGCGTCTGTCTGATGATTGCCAGTCACCACTGAGCTAAACTTGCTTTGGCAGTCGCATGCAATTCCAGGGTTTATATGATGTGACTTCACCCCTCTCCAATTTTAGGTGTTACCCTTATCCATCAAGGCTTACTTGCAGAGCGTTCGTTTAGCGTGGACGTAAACAGGAGTACTTCGGGAGTCAGTCTGAAACCAGATACGGCTCTCTCGAGCTGAGCGGCGCACATCCGCAGACTCACCTCCTCAATCCTCTGCTGCATATCCATGAGCTGGTTCTCCCACTCCTTCCTCTCGGCCTCAAAGCGCTCCAGCAGCTCAGATTTCTCCTTCACCCAGCCCTTCTCACTGTTCTCCAGCCTGCAGCGGAGGTCCATGGCCGCACTGTGAGTGTCTGCCAGCAGCTTCTTTTGTTCTGCTCTCTCCCGTTTCAGAGTGTCCCCTAGTTCTGGACTCCTCACCGTCTCCACACTACATCCCCGGGCTTCTAACTGTGGGGGAAGAGAGGCAGGGATTTGCTGACCACCAAACAGGAAATGGGTGTATAGGACAGTTGTGCAGAGAAAAGCAAGCATTTGAACAGGAAAGAGGAGTTTTGGGAAGCCTATCACCCACAGGATGAAACGGACCTCGAGTCCTCACCATGCCCGGCCGAAGCATACGCACACAAACACTCAGACTAGTGACTGTGTAATGGAGAGGCCATGTCGGCATGCTGACCCCCCGATGATCTCACTAGACAGCAGACACTAAATCCATATTCGTCACCGAGCTTGATTGAACTCTGCAGCTGACAGAGGCTGTTGATGAGACCTATAGTCTGCATGAATCATTACGCATAATTTTGCTTCTTGGGTTTTATTACATTTTCTAACATTTAAGAATATGTTTAGCTAGGAAGCAATGAATCAGTCAAAAATGAGAGTAAATGCATTCACAATGTTGCATTATTGCAATGATTATTATGTTTATTAAGCAGTAAATCAGTATATTATTATGATTTCTGAAGATCATGTGACACTGAAGACTGGAGTAATGATGCTGAAAAGAAATGACACATATTTAACATAGAAATTCACATAGTTAATTTAAAATAATATTATTGCTTTTACTGTATTTTTAATTCAAAAATGCTACCGTGCTGAGCATAACAAACATTTAAAGGACATTAAAAATGGTAGCACATCAAAAATCCCTTCTGAACATATGAAGATGCCACCAAGACCAACAAATCGAACATCTTAAAATAGCTGATAACTCAGCTGAGATGTTTTAAAGTCTTGCTTGGGCTAAACCTGCTTGAGCCACAATCTGTGCAGCCGCCAAGACAAAAATAGGTGAATCTTATTTATGCTTCTCATAGCAACGAACCGGACCGAAGCAGTGTTTGTATAAACAGTGCGCTCCTATACTGTAGCGCTAAAATGTGCGGGAACACTGTCATCGAACCTATGCGTTCCCCTTGGGTGTGCTGGCGGCATGTGTTTACAAGCAGAGTGCATGTGAAACACTGATGTGCCATGTAACCAGAGTGGATTTAAGACTAGAGTATAATGAGTGCAGTTACTGTGCGTTCTGTGTCTGGATGTCACAAAAACAGCCCTCTATTAATAGACAGCAAGACCAATCCTTCAGCATCTCACATTCCTAAGGGTGGGGCCCTGGAGGAACTCATCTCTGTTTTAAAGATCAAAAATATGCTCAGAAGTATGCTGGCACATACCCTGCTGTGAATGCCTAGCGGTAAACCTAAGAAATCCACTGGGACAAAAGTATGTGCTGTGGTAGGATGTGAACGGCAAAGAAAACAAGTTTTTACAGTTCAGTTCGACCCCTCCCTGAGTTCTGTTTTCCACACCAGCTAATACTTCGGCTGGATTTGTGCGGCTAAACCCGAATCGTTTCTGGATTCAAACAAGTGCAGTTGCTGTGAAGTGCGCAGTCACTAAACAGCAGCACACCATTATAAGGCTGTTGTTTTGTGTGTTTAACTTGGACCACAGCGTGAGTCTAATAACGCTTTGTGTTTAGTATATGTCCTGAGGCGCAGCTCGTCACAAGATCTGGCGTCACACAACCATTCTCTTCATCTCGTGGGCAGTGCTGTGCTACTGTATTCGGAGTCACAATAATGTATAAAACTCGAATCTTCTCTCCCCGTGGACAGTGAACACAAGACCATCTGGACAGTGTCTTTATAAGGATGTCATAAAGAGAAATGAAAGCATTCCATTCGAGAGGGACAATGCACTAAGGTGAAAACTAATCAGGAGTGGGTGCTATTTTTAGTTTGTTTCCACATATTACTTCTACATCGTACCGTGAAATGACTTTTCCATTCTTTGTAGATATTATCTAATAGCTGGTCTTGTGTGGCTGCTTACCCACAAAGCTGCTGTTGACAGGATATATTTGCACTTGATAGTGTTTGTGTTACACAAAGCCTATGCAATCTCTGAGTTATGCTCAATGACAAGCATTTGACAGCCAACAAATAATTAAAGCATGTGTGCATTATCTACATGAGTCGAGATTGTTGTTCTTTCTACCGTTTCCATTTTTTTAATTATTATTATATATTAATTAATTTTATGTGCTGTTATTATGTTATCTGAATTACATGTTATTTGAATTTGTCAAACAAAACGTTTTTTTTATATATTATCTTTTTTTCTTTTTTTGTGGCTCATTGTGGTTAATTTTCTGAAATACCTTAAATTTTGTACAATGCATGCAGTGGATTTTATTGTTGTTGTTTTTTTTTATCTTATTTCGTATGGTAGCCTTACTACACATGCCATAAGCACATGTCATTTGAGTTTCTGCTGAACAAAACAAAAAAACTAAATAAAAATATTTTTTAATATTAAAATATTGTGTAATGCGTGCATGCAGTTTTTTTTTTTACCTTAGATTTATTCCATACAATAGCCCAAATGCATATGCCATAAGTTACAGTATTTAACTTCCAATAAATTCACATTGTGACAACTTACCCCGCATCTCTATAGTCTTAATTAACAATATATTTCACCCTGGAAATTACCGTGCACATGGTGAATAGTTGTTTTATTCTACACTGCGTACAGAAACTGACTTTCACAAATAGAAACACAAAGACTGTAGGCCTATCAATATATCATTTTTCATACCTGAGTAATGCGACTTTTCAGCTCTGATCGCTCCAAGTCCCACGCGCATCGATCCTTCATGTACTGCAGCTCCAGCTCTCCCCGTTTACTCTCCTCACGCTTCACCCCTGACTGCACCTCCTCTAAAACACACTTCAGATCCAGCAGTATCCTCCTGTTCTCTCCACCCTGCAAACACCATGCACAATAAGAGAGAAGACGTCGGCATTTCATCGCACTAATCCACACAGTCATGTCGCATGCATGCATCCGTTTGTACTTGTATATCAGCAACTTGTCTCAAAAGCATTTCCTTCTCCATTCTCCACTCCTCCTTTTCCTGATCGAAGCGCTTCTTTAGTTCCTCGAGTTTCTTTTTTGTGCGCGTGTGCGGACTCTGGAGCTCCACACTCGGAGTTTGTGCTCCAGTCGCATCGGATGCAGCAGCAGCAGAAGGTCCAGGTGGAAGCTCCAGAAGGTTGCTCGGGAAAGACCGAACCCTGGCGGGACTCTGGAGCTTCTTCCCGGGCCTCTCCAGACGCGAGCACGGGACAAACTCCCAGCCTTGCGCCTTGCTCACATACCCGCTCGATCCATTTCCAAACGCATTCCACATCTTTCAGTCACTACTAATCACAGCCTCTTTTTAACTATTTGCGGTTGCAGTCCCCTTATAACACACACTTGTATTATTACCCGAAACCAGCCATCTCTGCCCTCTCCTCCGCAGCGCAGGCTGCGCTCTCCGCGCCGCGCGCATTTGTTGCTTCCATGTCAATAAAGTACAAGGTCAACCTGTCATTCTCTGGCGCCCACTTCACAGTGAAAATAGCATCTCAACTACATCCGTTCGGTTATAAATTCTCAGTCTATTTCATCCTTGAAATAATCTAGTGAACTGCAGAATGAAGTTGTCCATTAGCTTGCTCTGCTTCAGACTGAAAATGACACCGATAGATTCAAGAGTCAAGAGCCCAAAATACTCCGAGCGCACTGATGTAAGAGTTCACGTGTATTTTTACCTCTGTCACTAGGCCTGTCTGTTGTGCGCGAGTCGTTGGTCTCATGAAACTGTGTATAAATAGTACGCCAAAAAATAAAAAAAATAAAAACTGACTTTGCGTCTAAATGATACGCAGTTTTCGAGTGCATATGAAAACGCATCTACCACACAACCTACTGTAGCATATACAGGCCAAAGAATATGTTCAGTACCGCCAGTCTTTTTCATTCATTTGATCGGGTTGGTCTTCAACTTGTGCATTGACACCTTACAGTTATTGTACGGTTTATAGTAGGCTATGATGCCTTAAAAATACTTAAAATTACTATAATGCATGGTAATAGTAATAAAACAATAGTAAAAATGAGTAACACTTTATTTTGTTAGTTCACTTTAGATATTCTATTAGCAATTAGTAACTTTGCAACATGTCTAGCATTAGAGTACAGTTTTTCTTTTCAATTGCTTACATTTTCAAAACTTTGCCTCTTTATTTGAACTTTACACACAAATTGCACTAACGCTTAGAATTAGTGCATGGTTTTGCAGATTTTTGGGTTCTGCTGTTTGAAAAATAAACATTTTGTAAGTAGTTGGGGAAAAAAATAGCAGAAAATAAAAGTCTGCTGAAAATATTCTAAGACGTTGTTTTGATAACTCCACAACATACAACCGACAGCTCTGATGCACAGTGCACTGTAAATCCTAATAAGTTCAGCTTACTTAGAAAAACTTACTGCCTTACTTAGAAAAACCGATTGCCTTATTTTTGCAAAGCAAACTTACAAAGAAAAATGAAGTTAACTTAATAATTAGCTGCAAGTAAAG
>JAUCMS010000028.1:2788649-2799275 GCA_032357445.1 Enteromius radiatus | reverse complement strand
CAAATTCTAGGGTTGTAAATGGAGCTGGAAAACCGTTTCTGGCCATTTTTCCCCCTTACCTAAGCTACATACCTTCTGTGTACATATCAGACAACAATTTAAAATATATTTTCTCAATGCATTCTAGGGCACCTTTAAAATAAATGTTTCTTGCATTCCATTTGTGTCTATGCCCTCTGCAGCTTCTCGTACATAACTAGTTCTAATGTTTAAAAATCCTTCTATAAAAACGTTTAATCTGCAGATATGGCCTTGTTCAGAGATCTGTCTGAAATATGGATTGTGTTTTTCAGCAATAGCGTGCACCCTTATTTTTCAGAGAAAAAAGGAAAAAATCTGTAGATAGAAAAACCTCCATGAATGTACATTGTGCATTTGTCTTTTTCTACTTGCATGAAAATGTGTATTTACTATTTATTCAAGTTTTTTAAGGTATCTAATATTTGAATACTTAATTTCCATGATCTAAATATTTTTAAGAATTAAATGTTTGTTGTCAGTTGAAAGTGTGTAGGCCTTCTTGCGTTATATTATTATTATATAGGCTATTCAGTGGAATAAAATGGTCTTAAAATGACAATAATAACGCTTATTGCAATTATTTTTGGGGCAATATAATCGCACAACAAAAAGTTGTTATCGTGACAGGCCTAACAGAGAGCATTCAGGTTTCATCAAAAATACAACATGAGAGTGAGTAATTAAGGACACCCTTTTCCTTTTAAGTAAAGATCGTGTTCCATGAAGATACTTTGTACATTTCCTACAGTAAATACAGCAGAACATGCATCGCTAAGAACATCTGGACAACTTCAAAGGTGATTTTCTCACTATTTACATTGTTTGCTCCCTCAGATTTTCCAGATTTCATCCAAATATTGTCCTAACAAACCAAATATCAATGGAAAACATATTATATTTGTTATATTTATTTATGATGTATAAATCCTTTTGAGACCCTTCACGTTTTATCCTGCATGCAGCTGAAAGGGAAAAAGTTTCAATATTTTAATCATTACGATGCATCTGTTGTCACATATAGACCATAATGGAATTTCGTAATCTTAAGATATTAACTCAAAACTGGTCCATGAGATACACTGACCAGCATGGACCAGGTACAGTAGAAACCAGCAGATTTCCCAGCAGTGGGCCCAACCCAACAAAGCCTGGTCCACTTTAATATGGACATTAATAGGGATATGTCTTTGCCTTGTATTATTCTGTTCAAAGAAGGTTTGGAGAATGTCAGTGCTCTTGTAAAGGTGTCTGATTGCCCTTACAAAAATTAACCAAGGTTTAACCACTAATTAAATCAACAAAAAACATGCTTACTATAGTTGAACCATGGTAACCACAAATTACCCACGGTCTTGCTACACTAAGCATCGTTTAACCATGGTATTTGTAATAAAACAAATAGTAATTAATGTGCCAAAAAAACATGCACATTTACTACAATAAAGCCATGGTGTTTGTGTGAAGTCAGGATGCTATAATGGCAGCTCAGATGTTGTCATCGTTCAGTGATGCTCAGACAGGCCTAGTGTTTTTTTTTTTTTACCTAAACATTTCAAAGTAAGTCTCAGATCAAATTAAGACAGACACAGACTATTATATGAGCGTCTTTTTAATAAACAATTTCTTTCTGTTTCGATCATCTTACTATTCCTACCATCAATAACGAGTAATGGACGGGAAAATAAATATAAAACAGAAAGACATCGATTATGTGGCAGCAGCTGAGATTCAAATATAAATGAGAAGCGTCATTAATTATTGTTAATTAGACGCAGAGACTGCAAAAGCACCGGACTAATTTATTACTGTTACATTAATCCAGTCAGCCCGAGGGTAATGTTAAAATTTCCATCTGAGATTCCTTCGCCTCGTGACCCATGTAAAGCAAGTCTTTATTTCTGTCATCGACTGGGATTTATTGTCGTCGAGGTGAAATGTTTTCTTATAACCTTTCCAAGGTGAATGAATCTTTGAAGCCTGTCTTTGAACCGAGCCGAGCATCAGACGCGCAGACAACAAGCTTAACCATCCCACAATAACAGACGAACACCATTCTTACCTTTTAACATCTCATCTTGTCATCCTCATGATGCGAGGGGGAAATAAAGGCAGTGTACAGCGTCTATAACCACCATTAAAGCTGATCAATAGTCGCGCGGTGACGTCATCGCGGGGCGGGGTCTGGAGCATCAGAGGCGTTTGACGCTACAGCAGCGCGAGCGCGTCTCTCTCTCTCTCAGTTTCTCTCTCTCTCTGTCTAGATTTTGTTGTTTGTTCACCTTACAAAAAGTAAATGTAATGTTTTAAATATTAGGCTTAATAATAATTGTATTTAGCTCAGTTTATTCAACACAGAAAAATAGAGTCTGTTATTTATTTACAAATCATGCATAATAAAATCTTCGTGTTGTGGGTGAAGTAAGACTGGCAGATCAATACAGCTCCACCAGAGCATCTCCATCACACACACACTGCCATCATGTCTGCCGTCCTTCTCTCTTGCCCAGTCATACTGCCCTACTAATGCTTCAGATTATTCTCACAGATCCGATATGCTTATTAAAGCTAAAGCAAAATGGTTAGCACTTTACCTAAACATTACTTTTGTAAGAGACTGGGCCAAATAAAAAAAGGTTTAATAACAAAGTAAAAGAAATTAAAAATTATTCTTCAGTTCTACCCTTGTAATAACAGTTTTAGTCAATTTAACCATAATATGTCTTCCCAGCTGCAAAATTGTTGCTTCTAATCTACATTCATTATTGTCGGAAATTAAAAAAGTCTTCTCCAATAATAATAAAAAAGATCACATATTACACAATGTATTTTATGTAATCTCTGTATTCTCCCGTATGTTCTTTGTTCTGTTATTTGTTTCTTTTGTATTAAACTATATTTCTACAATAAAAGATCCAATATGAATTTTCACACAGAGCCTTCTGAATCTGTGCACAGTTTATGACAGGACGATCATAAGACCTGCTTTCAGCCGTAACTTAATTTCGACAAAATATAGATAACTGCTTTTTGCCTTTGTGTTATACAGTAGTGTAGTCTACTGCCAAAACCATTACCATCAGAACATTTCAGTGAACACATCAGTGATGGCAGTGTTTAACTGACATAATACACAATGTGCGTGTATGTGTGTGTGTGCGCAGGGCGGGGGTGGACAGACGTGACCCTCTCTGTCCAGCTGGTATCTGAATGCAGGCCTCGCAGCAGCTGGGAAACGTAAGGGAAGGTTTATAATTGCTGCCATTAGCAGAATTCATCAGAGACGAGTGTATTGAGTGTAATGGACGGGGCTTTCACAGCTGGGAGTCTGTGATGATGTAGTGTGCAGCCAAATGACAGAGAATGGTGTATTTAACATGGCCATAGTCACCTATGTGAACTGAAGCAGTCTTAAAGGAATAGTGTCACCATTTCCTCACCTTCAGTTTGTTCCAGAACTCTATGAATTTCTTTCTTCTGATGAACACTAAAAAGATATTTCATTAGCAAAAACTTTCGTCAAAGACTATAGAATACCCAAGACGTGTCACTCGTGTAGTTTTGAATGGCTGATCAATCACAGGAAGCCCCGCCTTCTAAATAAAATAGCCAATCGCTGATTTGTAAAGTCAGCGCATCACCGCGTCTGGTTGCTATAGAAACAGTCTAAGACTGTGCATGAAAACGGACTGATCTCACCTGAGAAATAAGCTTTTATAACACTATGTGAGCAAAAGAAACAACATTTATTACACAGTTGTTGTCAGATTTCATTGGTGATTTCAAATATGAAATTCGTAAGCAACAGTTTTGGAAAATTTGATGTTTCAAAGAGACTTGCACTTGGATGCCTGAGACAATTCAAAGATGGCCGCCGAGTGACATGACTTGTTTGGTTAGCGTCATTCTTTAAATGATCTTCTTCTGTGATCAGCAGATAACTGAGGGTAAGTAAATGATGACTGTTTTTATCTGTTTCAGAATGTTTCTGCTACAGACACGAAAGATTCCTCAAACAAAAATGTTTGAAAGCTTGAAACAGTCACATTGTCTGTTTTCTATGTGAATATACAGCATGTTAAAATCGTGCATCGTTACTCCAGTCTTCTGTGTCACACAATCCTTCAGAAATCATTCTGAAGAAACTTTTCTGACTTGTGCTGCCCAGTATTTTCAGGATTCACAGATGAATAAAACATTTATTTGAAATAGAAATCTTTTGTAACATCATAACTGTGTTAACTAGAGCATCCTTGCTAAATGAAAGTTTTCTATGAAAACAACCTCAGTGACCCCAGAGTAGAGTATGTCTGTATCCATGTTTGTCTGAGTGATCTTTGTTTGCTGTATCCTGCAGTCGTTTGCTGGCTGGACTGAACAACGCCTTTCTGATGGGATGAATAAAGAAAAGATGATTTGAGTGTCCGGCGGGCAGGAGGAGGATTGCATTACTGCGGCATCCGTGGAAAATCAGAGCGAGAGCTGAAGAACAGAGACGCCTGCCTTCTTCTTTGGTCTGTGAAATAAATGAGTTTGGAAAGGGGACTTTAAAGCTAATTTCCATGATTTACAAAATTCTATCAGACAGAGAATCTTTAATTCTTTAAATGATAATAAATGCCATATGTTTATATATGTGTGTGTGTTTTGTGCACTTCATTAAAGCAAGAGTCAATAGAACCGTCACGTGTCATAATCTCTTCTTCTGACTGCAGCTGAGTGAAATATCACATTAAAGCGTCACACACTCGTTAGGAAGAGCAGATGGTAAATCCCATCGCTCAGAGAGCAGATGTGTACCGTTACCATAGAAACCTTTGTCTTTGCCGAGGAGGAGGAGAGGCGGCGCTCTGATTGGTCCTCTGTGAATGAATGAGGGGGCGGGGCTTCGCAGCGGAAATCCGACCGGAAACAGCAGAGGAGAGGAGGAGAGGAGGAGAGGGCTCCGCGCTGCTGCGGCTGAACAGAAGAGGCCTCCACTGGGAAGGATAACGGAAAACCTCATGGTATAAAACCACAAAGAACAAAGAACATGTGATCTTTGATTAAACGAATGTGTCTTTACTTAGCCCCAAACATTTAAAGGGTAGTGTATCACAGTATCCACAATACTATTAATATTAATAACAACAACAGGTACGATGCACTTGTTTTATTAGTTAGGGGCTGGTGGAAGAGTCAGTGCAATTATAGATGTAATTACAGATATTAATCAGAGATGTAATTACACACAGGTTTTTAAATACAAGCAAAATGTATTTATTTATTTTTTTTTGTATTTAGTTTTTTTTTTTTTTTTATAAAAATACATATTCCATGTCCTTTCTCAAATAATAAGTGTTTATAATAACAACATTTAATTGTTTTAAGTAGCAGGCAGGATGCTGCTTGAAATGTCATGTGAACCACACATTTCCTGGAGCCATTATTTCTGGGAAATGAAGCGTCTGATAACAGTGACTATGCATTGGCATTTAGTTTATTGATTTATTTTTTTTTTTTATATACAGCAATGTATATCTGTCATTTGAAAAGAAAAGAAAACCGGAAGTTGACGATCAATGCGTTTTCAAAAGCACAATGTACAAAATCGCACCGAATATACAACATTATAAAAAAGTCAAGACAAAACACATGATATATTTCAGGAACTATTCCAAATGAAAAACAATGACGTGGAGCTTAAGACTTTATTGATGCACAATACAGTATAGTAGCTACAAACATATTTCCCAATCCTGTTTAGTTCAGTTTATGAGATGCAGTAAATCCCCAATCAAACTAAAAGCCTTTTTATCCTGCGAGACGCTCGGTAATTCGAATGCATCCGTCCGAGCTGCTATCAGTTACTGAATGATCGGTTTTGGTCTGATTCATCCCATAATGGAAGCAGATATTTGATCCGTTTCAAAGCCAGGCCGCAGAAGCACTGAACTGATATTTATCTCCCCCATCATTCATACCGGAGGCCCGACGGATTCAGAACACCGTTCTTAAAACAACAGACAAAACAATACAAGTGTATATTATCAGTCATCTCTAATTCGGAGAGAAGCTGAAGCTGTGTTTTTAAAGCACAGGACCCGTGGTAATATATCCTGCCAGTAGCTAGACATCTGACATGAAACATGAACGCTTCAAATAAACAGACACTTAAATATGCTTTACAAATAACTGATATACAGTGAGGTCCAAAAGTCTGTAACCGTTTCAGACTGCGCACTATCTCTATGTGACTAATCAAGTGACTCTTTGTACAGATGGCCAGATTTTCTTCTTCCAGGAGGGTTTTGGAGCTCAGATCATGCTGGAGACACTTTTTCACTCGTTTTGTCATGCTGATAATAGAATCAGTGAAGAAATCGACTTTTGGATGATGAAAAACCCATTGATTTCATGATTTAGACTGGGTCTTTTCTGGCATTGGGACAGCGGTGTAAAAAAGGCTGACACATACAATAATGCGCCAAACTTAAAGGGACAGTTCACCAAAAATGAGACCTCGCATCATTGATGGCAGCCATTGACCTCCACACTGCATTTGTTCTCAGCCAACATATCTAGAAATCCCTAGACAAAGAAGGTTATTGTTTTGTTTTCAGAAAAACAAGTCCAAATTAAAATTATAGCAAGCAAAATAATCATTTCAAATGGAAAACAAGATTATTTTGCTCATTTCGAGCATATTTTTATCCTTTTTGATTTAAGAATTTGTAGATATTTTGGCTGAAAAAGCATTTTTTCCGTCAACGGCTGCCGTCAAATGTTTGGTTGCAAAAATTTTTCCAAATATCTCTTTTTTTGGGTGAACTGTCTCTTTAAGGAGGAAAGATATCGGTCAGTCTCTCTACATCTAGACTCATTTTCTCTCTCTCTCTCTGCAGTCGTACTGTTTGTTGGTAATCGAGCGCAGGCGTGAGGACAGCTGTTTTAATCGCGCTTGGCTCTGCCCTTCCTCTTTCTCCTGCCGCTCTCAGCCGCTGCTGGCTTCTCGTCCGTCTTGCCGGCGTTTCCGTTACTGGAGGTTATTATTCCGTTATTGGAGGCTCCGTTATGAAGGGCTTTGCCGGGTTTGCTGGCGGTCTCTCGGCGGGGCTGGCGGCGGTACGTCTGGTAATAGAAATTCCCAAAGAGGATGATGAAGGTGAGGGCATATCCGATCAGACACCAGTGCATCCACTTGGGGAACGGACAGTCGGAGTACAGCGACAGAGCCGTGTGGCCGATGGTGACGTGAAACTGGATCTGCGGGAGAAAGTACAACATTTGAGCTGGAAAAATTTAACTGATTTACCATACACTACCACAGGAATGATTAAACCTGGAATCATATTTATTTCTAAAGTTGCCCTATCGAAAGAGTCACCAATAAATTCCACGTCTTTCTTTAATTTGCCCTGTTTTCTTCATTTATTTTCACAAATGCTTGTAAAGCATCAGCATTTACCATTTGGATGATGGTCAGGTACTTCTTCCACCACAGGTATTTCTGTATTTTTGGGCCGAATGCGGCCAGCCCATAATACAAGTACATCAGGACATGGATGGCTGCGTTCATATGAGCGCCGAAGAACGCTGCGAGAAGAGAAGAGAAGAGAAGAGAGAGAAACACACATTCGATCTGTTAATCACACATTTGTTCTGCCTGAGTCATCCAGCATGACTCCTAATGATGATGTTGTTCTTTGGGGGTTTATATTTTAGAAATATTGTTTTGTGGAAAACAGATCTCTCGTTTGCATACAGTATGTATGATCGATTTGTTCGATGCTTACACTGTCCACCGGCGACCCACTTGATGCCGATCCACCACAGAGTGAACATGGTGCAGTGGTGATAGACGTGCAGGAAGCTGATTTGGTTGAACTTCTTGCGTAAGATGAAGAACACAGTGTCAAGGTACTCCACGCCTTTAGAAATAAAGTACCACCACAGAGCCGCTGCCACCTGCCATTACAAGAAGAGAAGAGACGCTGAGAAAGGTCTCTTTATTACAGCGTGTCTCACTTTTAGATTGAAAGAATTTATAGGTTAAACCTTTGAACTTAGATACTTTAAACTGCAAATTACTACAACTAAATGTATTCAATTTTTCTAAAAAAAAAGTTAAAATCCTACATTTTAAGTTATTTTAATAAACAAATTAACAGATTTTACAGAATTCTATTAATTGAAAACAAAAAAATTAAGTTTAAAAGAAAAACACACTTTTTTTTTTAATGTGACTTTTATACCCAAGCCATAATGTCACTATTAATGAAGGACAAGATATTGTTTCTCAGTGTGTGTATATATATATATACACTTTCACAATAAATAAAAGCTTAATTAACTATAAATATAATTGAAGTAGTATTTGCATTGAAATGAATCTCAATGTCTTATTTAATTAACTTACTATATAAAAAAGAACTATGTAACACCTTTTGATTAGTATTTTTTTTAAATATGCATCATGTTTTCTCTATTATACACTAACCAACCAATGACAAATATAATTAATAAAAGCCACAATAGTTGCTATTAGACACGTTTTAAAATGACAAACATGATTGTTAATGAAACTGATGATTTTAAATGCACTGTAAAGCGGTCATGTACTTTTTTTTATTAGCCTATTTCATAATGTTTCCTGTGGTGCACTTATAATGTTAGCATGTTTTTTTCCATCAAAATGTTTTTTGGACTAATGAGGAGGTTATGAGCTCAGAAACCTACAGGATGTTTTTATAGCAGAATGACCTCTTACATGTCAAGTCACGCCCCCTTTAAATCAAAGACTCAGCTGTTTTCGATAATCTGTGACTTAAAAGTCACAGCTGGGCAAAACCTCTCAAATAAATGACTTGTGGTATCAAGCTAAAAACATTATTAGGATAAAATTTACCTGAAAAATTATTTTCTTAAAATCCACTCAACCAAATTTAAATGACAATTCTGCATCCGAATTCAGCTGGATGTTGCTGAGTCTAGCTGTAACGGATCTGCGAGTGTGTGAGTGTGAAAGCCAGACGGTGTGTGTGTTAATGTGACGTCACAGAGTGAAACCAAACTCTCTGCTTTTCTCGCTCCAGTAACCGGAGAGCACACTCACCCTCACTTCATTGGGATCGTCGGAGTAGTCCACGGGCTGACAGATGTAGCTGTAGTTGGCCGCTCGTGCTGCGAGGAAGAGCTGAAATACAACAGACGTTTGGGCTATTTTATATAAAGGACAATTCCTCGTCATTAGCTGCTTCATCATATGCATGAAACAGACCAGCATCTCTAGCAAGGTTACTAATGAAATCCACTCCCATGCCAAAAGTTCATCTTGGATGGTCATCATAACATGACCATCCAAAAAATACGTGGCATCACATCATTCGCTCTCTGCACGATTAAGATGCATTTTTTGAGTGTAGCCTGTAAGTTTGAATTTAATTTAAACCAAAACTATGAATGTGCAATGCAATAAAACAATAAGATTTTCACATTTCAATCTATGTTGGCTGGTCTGATTTCATTCATTTCTCAGATCTGACCTCTGACCATCAGGGTTTCTGTTCAAATCACCAGGCACTGTGCTGACGTTACCTGGTGAGGATCAAAATGAGATGAGCTTCTAATAAACACAGCTGTTTTGATTATAGTCCGATACAGGAAATTAAAACTTACAGGCTACACTCAAAAAATGCATCTTAATCTTGGTTTTATTTATATTATTTAATATTTTTGAATCAATCCAAATACATTCATGTATAGCACCAATAGCACTTTCCGTGGGTTAACCCAGGTAGAACGGTTTCCTTAAAGAACTTATTGCTGAAAAGTCTAAATGATCATTTTCACGAATGATTGAAGAAATGACTTCATTATTCATGAACTGTAAAAACTAAGCTGAAACTTGAAAATACAAGAACTAGTGGCGTTTTCTGCTGTGAGTTTGGGTGAGCTCACCTCTTTGAATATGAAGAAGTTAAGGATGACCATGCTGAAGTTGTAGACGATGAGGGTCTTCCTGAGCTGGAAGGGCTCTCGGCCCTGCATGTACTTGGGCCCCAGCCAGAGGAACAGCAGGTACGAGGAGCTGATGGCCAGCGTGGGGAGAGGAGACTCCATCAGCGGCCATTTCTCCACACGCTTGTCTACACACACACACACACACACACATCAAACCCCATCACAATATGCATTCATTTGGCATCTAAATATGCCCGTTAATTGCACTTGCTTCAGTATTTCCTGTTTCCTGGCATGTGCTTATGAAAACACTATTTGCCTACTTAGTTAAGAGCAGTGAGTGATTATCTGTTTTTCTGTTGTTGTTTCATTGACATTATGAGCCTAATATAAGAAATGCATGGATCCGTTATACTGACACACATTGGTGGCAAATATATCAAAAACATGATTAAACCTCTAACACTGAAGACAAACCTCTCTCATGCTATTTGTGACTCTAAGAATGAAGAGAGCTTAGGTAAGGGGAAAAAATGTCCAGAAACGGTTTTCCAGGTCCATTTCCAACCCTAGAATTGGACCCTAGAACGAAACGGTCTGTTTTTGCCTTATTTGGAAGGTTCATGAATAGTAATGAGGAGGTCTGCTCTGATTGGCTGTAGCACG
>JAUCMS010000028.1:2771028-2781685 GCA_032357445.1 Enteromius radiatus | reverse complement strand
TGGCAATGATGTATTTTAAGATATCTCAGTGCAAGCCTTTTCCAGTTTAGACAGCTCTTAACATTTATTTTAATCCAAGACTAGTCTTAAACCCTGTTCGGGAAACCGGCCCATTAGGTTTAATAGGAGTTATATAATCAATCCGTTAGGACTAAAGGTCCAAAATACATCTTTTTGTGATCCTGTTGCAGAAACTTTTGCTTTTAACATTTCTAAAGAATGATTTGTTCATTATTATGATATGAGCAACATTTCTACTAAGTTTTTATGGTATAAAAAAATAAAATAAGCATTTTTTTTAGTGTTTAAAAACTCCATTTAAATGGATTGAATCAAGTTAATTTAATTGTATGTAAAACTCTACATAATTATAATAATTGAATAAAATATTGTCTACATCTCATTTAAATTGAAATACAGACTGTCATCATATCAATTCCACATTGCTACTGGTTTGTTTATATCCTATCCATTCTTTATAGCTTTACATAGGAAGTGCTGAACTACTAACCTAGTATAAAACAATCTACAAGATGAATTCTGTTACTTCATATGACACGTTTTGTTATGATACGTATTCGCGGTTCTCCAAAAGAAGGAATGAAAGTATGAAGCTGCTGGGAAGCCCCGCCCCTCAGATGCCAACTGGTCACGTGAAATACAAATGGACCAATAGGAACGCGCCTATTGGTGGAAGTCGCGGATTTTGAAACGGTTACGGTTTAACAAAACATTCAACTGATCCTACCGTCAAATTTTCCTGCTTTCTCCGTCTCACTGTAAGTATACTGCTTTAAAATACTCCGTAACATCGTCCAAAATGCGATTTAGTGCGTTAAGACAATAATTAAATCAATAATATGCGATTGTCACCGAGAAATGTCCTGTTGTAAAGTGAGTTTAGCCGAATCGCTAAGTTAGCAAGCATTCGGCCTCAGTGGGTCTGTTAGGTTAATAACAGCAGCAAGTTAAAAGGTGTTCCCTCATATGCTATATTTGATGAGAGTCAGGACCTAGTTAGCTGGATAAAGAATTAACGTTAGCTCAGATGCTGCTGACTGGGCCGCAGACATGGATGACGAACATTGTATATTTACTTTAGTGTAGTATCATCGAAAACAGCTTTGAACGTTGTCTTGTCAAAGCCTGGGCCTCGTTATTTAGGTTTGTGCACTTTGAATACTTTACGATCTATTACGAATTAAGGGTTTGGTGTTTAGTCTGACATGCATGCAGACACAGACTGAAACATTGTGTCATCTTTCTGAAGATGTCATTGCAGTAGAGTAAGTGTGTGTTTTACTGATGTGTTTTGTGTCCAGTGTGCAGAGATGGATGAAGAAGAGAGCACAGAGCGACAGATGCAGATCGCCATGCTGTGTCAACGCCTGGCCAAGATGAAGAAGTTATACAATGATGGTAAATATCTCCAGATTTCGGTTATACATAAATTAACTCGTATCCCACACTTGGATAAATCAGGGAGTTCCAGGCCTGGGAATGTTACGGAAATGAATACAATCTTGAAAAGTCACACACATTCCTGTACTTCCAATATAAATGTTTATGGTTATGCCAGGCTCTGAAATATTCTTCTTTCAGTAATCAGCAATCTCTGAAATGCTTTTATCGATCCTGAATCTAGTGATCATGAAAGAATGAAAAAGACAAGGAAATTATTTTTCAAACAAGAATCCTGGGTTGTAGTCGATCAGAGCAGAATATCTTCAGCTTTTCTTTTGTACAGATGACACCGATTACATCAACCAGGCCATCAGCTCGAACTCACCCGACACCTGCCGGACGCTTCTGACCAACCTGGAGAGGAAAGGCAGTCCTCAAACAGATCCCGGTCTGCTCACTAAACTCATCGACTGCTACACGCGAGTCTTTTCCAGCATGCCGTTGGGCAAATACAGCCAGGTCGAGAGCTACGCCAAGATGCTGGTCAGATTTGCAGAGCTAAAAGCGTAAGTCTGATTTAAAATGATTTAACATCCTGTCATCATTATGGAAATGCTGTACAGAATAGTTAATAATATTACTATTTATATACTACTTTTTTATCAGTTACCATTATTTAATCTCTCTCTTCATCAACAGTATCCAAGATGTAAATGATGCGCAGACTAGTTTTGACATAGCGAGATCCCACTGTAAGGATTTTGCCTTTGTTCACATTGCTTGTGCTCAGTTTGAGCTTTTGCAAGGTAAGGACGACTTAAAAATATAAGACATGTAGTGAGCTGTCGCCTCTGTCAGAAATGTTCGCTGATTGAGAAGAGCGCAAGGTCATTAATTGCTTTTGTTCTCTCCAGGAAACCTTAAGAAATGCACTTTGATTCTTCAGAAGGCTTTTGAAATGAATGCTAAACCCAGACGTGTTCTGGAGGATGCCGTGAGGAATCTAAACGCAGGCAAATGCCAGCTCCTCTCGCATGAAGATAAGGAGAACTTAACAGGTTAAGTTGATGATGTTTTACTGTGGAAGCTCTGTCTGGTTGTAAATCCAGTGCAAAATTGGAAAGTATAAATTTGGTAATAGATGTTGGAATTCAAAACAACATGAGTGTGCATACATTATAATTTGTAAAAAAGAAAAAAGTGATTTGCTGCACTTTTTAAAAAATTATATTTAGACCCTGTAGTGCATACTTTTTCTTTTTGTGAATGAGACATGCATTTTAAATGCCTTGTGAAATATCTGCAGCGTCTGCACATGACGAAGCACATGAGTCCATGAGAAGCAGCTCCAGAAGATCCGATGGAACATGTGACCTGCAGAGCACCAGCACTTCTCACCGCGGGAATAATATTTGTTCTTTTGTGGGAAATTCAGGGCAAGTTTACATGGCATATCAAATCAAGCAATCTATTAAATATAATTAAGAGGCTAAGTATAACCACGTATAGTTCGAAACGTGTCACATAACGGCACCACTTATTGTTGATAAAATATTGTTCCAAAGGTGTAGGCTTTTTTGTTTCTTCAAAAAGGATGCATTAAAATGATCAAAAGTAACCTTTAGAATGTTACAAAAGATTTCTATTTTCTATCAAATAAATGTTGTTCTATTGAAATAGAATGTATCGCAGTTTCTACAAAATATGAAGCAGCACAACTGTTTTCAACATTAATCCTAATCAGGAATGTTTCTTGAGCAATTAATTTGCTAAATGTTTACGTAGAGGTTATTTAAAATTGTAACAATATTTCACAATATTACTATTTTTGCTGAATTCATACAAGTAAACTCAGGCTTGGTGAGCAGAAGAGTGATCAAAAAATCTTTCAACCATTTTTATATGTCCCTCCAATTTACAGACTATTGTGGTCAAGATATACGTCACATGACATAATCTTTTTTTTTTTTTTACCATGAAAGAATTGATGTTAACAAACAGTCTGTCTTGCAGGAGTGATCAAAAGTTCAGTCCGCCGGAGAACATGAACATGCCTCTGTGGAGAGCGGGGTCACAACAGAGAAGAACAGCCTTGGTAAGATGAGAGAGGACATCAGGCTATCAGCGAAACACACTTGGAAGCGGAAACTCACGTGTGTGCTTGTGCTCCTTCCTGTAGGCAGAAAGAGTTCCCATGGTGCCTCTCTCTATCCCTGAAAACGAGAGCAGTGACTGTGACAGTGTTCATAAACCAGAAGCTCCAGCAGCACACGCCAGTGGTTTCTCCAGGTGAGATGTCTATCTGTACAGAGGTGGTGACATGACCCAAAATTAGTATCAATAATTTCAGTACTGTAATTCATTAAGTATTTTTTTTTCCTACAAGAAGCATGACCCAGGTGAAATGCGTAAATACAAGTGAAAAACCCCCCGTTATGTTTAAAAATACTTTTAATGTATGTGTTTTACAAGTACAGTTATTGTACACTCTTATTGTTTTATTTTCTTTTGAATTTAAACATTCATTATAACAATAATTAATAATAATAATGTGAAAGTGTTAAACTGTCTCATTTATAGTCGCATTGTTTTAAATTTCTTTATCAAGCTTTGATGTTTGATTTTCTACAGGCAAACAAGTGGTTCAAATGTCCGCTCCACGTTCCCCATGTGTTCCTCGAAGAAAGGCACTCCAGATGGGGACTCCTACAGTTCATTAAACCTGAAGGTATAAGAGTCTTCCGGCCTTGAAATAGACTTAAACTCACCAGTGCTGAGAGTTATAGATTCATAGAAACAGCATTCAGAAAGTAAACCTGTATTTTGTCCAGCTAATACTGAATAGTGTTGTTGTTTTGTTCAGCCTCCTCTGATTAGTCCAGATCATCTGAGGAAAGACATTGAAGAGGGCCACACCATCACAGCACTTTTACAAAGAGCAGAAAGAAAAGAAACTGCTCGAATGGAAGGTAATTCTTACATAGTATTATATTTGGACCTGTTGTTGGCCAGAATTGCACTTCAGTGCAGTTTTCAGATATATTTCGTTCTTTCATAGAAACCACTGATATAAACCAGTTCATCAGCACAAACTCTCCTGAAAGCTGTCAGATCTTCCTGAAAAACCTGGAGAAGAGAGGAGACCCTCATTCAGACTCGGCGTTTCTCTTCAAACTCCTGGACTGCTACTCTAAAGCGTTCGCCAGGTTTCCTTTGGCAAAGCATTGCAAAACGGAAAGCTATGCTCGAATGCTGGTGCGATATGCAGAGCTGAAAGGGTGAGTCTGCGGTGCATTGCACTGAGGCTTATGTTAGCACATGATATCTTGATTAATCTATTCTTTGTCACCTCTACAGGATAGAAGATCCAGAAGATGCTCCAGATCATTTCAGCATTGCCAGATCGCACAGTAAAGCTTTTGCTTTTGTGCATATTGCACATGCTCAGTTTGAGCTCTCACAAGGTGATACATGGCATTTATTGCTTTAGTAAGAAAGTAATGGTGTATTGAAAACTCCATGCAATCAAAAATACAGTCCTCTGGGCTTTTTGTTCAGTGTTTAATCTTTGTATAGTAATTAGATGTTTTGAAAATCACTCAGGCAATTCTAGGAAGAGTAATTTGATTCTTCAGAAAGCGCTGAGCTCAAATGCACGGCCCATTGACCTGCTGCAGACCGCCATCAGAAATCTGAACTCTGGTAAAACTCATCTGCTTCCCGCGGAGCATGAAGAAAACGCCGCAGGTTAGTCTCATACTTGATTCAGTCTTTATTTATTTTACATGTTTTGCTGATGTGTATTTGGAAGTGTCTTCACACTGTAATCACTCTTGCTGGTCTGTTTTCTTGCGGGGGACTTCAATGTTGTTCTCACAGGAATTATTTTTGTGAGCCTGGAGCACAAAAGCAGTCAAAAGGTAGATTTGTAGCAATGGCCAACAATACATTAATAAACGAGTCAAAATTAACCATTTTTCTTTTATGCCAAAAATCATTAGGATTTTTTCCTACTGTAAATATATCGAAACTTGATTTTGATTGGGAATATGCATTTCTGAGAACGTCTTTGAACATTTGTAAAGGTCATATTTCTTTTTTTTTTTCTTTCTTTCATGAGATTCCAGATTTTCAAATAGTTGTATCTCGGCAGAATATTGTCCTAACAAACCATACATCAATGGAAAGCTTATTTGTTCAGAAGCGATATGGTGCATAATTCTCAGTTTAGAAAAATGTACACTTATGGCTGGTTTTGTGGTCCGGGGTCACATTTGTGTTTTATCACGAAGAGTCCATAGAAATCTGTGAGCTCCAAAATACTTACAGATCATTACATTGAAAACCTGTTTGTCAGGTTGCAGGACTAAATGTATAGCTGTTGAGAGACAACATAATTTCAGTTTTTTATAACAGGAGTATAATACTTCTATATAGGGTTGGTAATTTTTCACCGTGCGTACCTGAGAGAGAGACTAGACGCACCAATAACCAAAATACAAAATTTTCAAACATATTGAAAAACTGACACGTTAAATATAAAAGTATTGAAAACAGCTAGTTCATATCTTCGGATGCAGGAGTCATACATCGGTAAGTTTGCCGCTTTGGCGCATCCTCGCAGACGTTATCAGCCTAAAAATCAAGGTGAAAATCAAAAGTAGATTTATTTTAAAGACCAACAGTTTAACACTAAATATTAGACCTAAATGAACACGTTAAAGATAAAAGTATTTCAGATAGCCAAAGTTTATATCTTTGGAGTAAAGTTAAATGAATCGGATAGCTAAGTCACAGCGCTCCGGACCACGCGTCCCACGACGAGCCCTGTTTTAGACTGATAACTTATTAACTGCATTTTTTTAAAATTATTATAACAATGATCAAGAACAAGCAACAATGTTTTTTAGTTAATGTGCTGTAAAACGAATAATTTGTAAATAAAGGTTTATCATTCTGCAGCTCAATTTTGTTGTGGGTTTAATTTTAGAGTCCGTTTTTAAAACATTTCCAATGAGGAGGAGGAGGAGCATCATTTGAGTGTATGTGCGGCGCTGAGGTGAAATAGCGGAGCAGTTTGATAATGGTAGCCCAATAATGATAGGCCGCCTAATAATAATAATAATAATTATTATAACTGGAGAATGTTAACTTGACTATCGACAAAGACATCTGGTATCGTCGATGCACGATACTATCGTCTATCGGCACAACCCTACTTCCATAATTTATTGAAATTTTACTATATTGTTATAATATGGCCATTGTATTCCCATATTGTCTACATAACCGTAACAGCTGCTAATCACTGTTAGTGGCTTTTTTTAAGAGTTCATTATTATGATTATTTAAAAAAAATATTTATTTATATTTAAAATATATTTTTATATTTATATATATGTTATATATATATATATATTATATATTATATTTATATATTTAGCCCAATTTGTTCTTTTCTTTCTTTCTTATTTATTTAAAGTTTAAACACATTTTAGTCCTCACAATTTTGTCTTTATTTATATAAAGTTATGGATGATTGTTATTGCAACACTAACCCTACACCCAGTGAGACATTTAGCATTTTTACAGTAAAAAACGTACAAATATTGTGTGTTTTTGTGGGGTAAGGTGAAAAACAAATGATGTTTGGTTTTGCAGAAAATTTGGAAGCAGTAAGTAACAGAAAGGGAGAAGAAAATCAAGCGAAGGCTCCTGAGGAGCAGCAAAAGCCTCTCGCCAAGGAAACTTCATCAGAATGGAAGATCCCTGCTCTCGTAAACAAGCATGCGTCTCCAGAGGTGTGCTTACAGCTTTTGTTTTTTCGATTAGTGTAGGCTCAGCTGGGATTGGTTTATGATCAATCTGTTTTGTGGCTCCATTCAGGATCGTAAAGCTCCCACGGTCCACGTTTCCACTTCATCCTCACTTCATGCGACGAGAACACCTGCACCTCCTCCCAGGTTACACCCGTCTCTTAGCTGTCAGACTCCCAACCACAAAGACCTGAATGCAAACAGGTATAAACACAGCAGAACTCACGATCAGACGTGGCCTTTATGTCTTAAGCTCATCCGTGCTTTCTGTCTGTTCTGTAGTTTTGTCACTCCTGTGGTGAAACAGCGTCCAGTGGTTGTGTCTGTTCCAATGACGGCTCAGAAAATGGGTCCCGCTCAGCTGCCCTGCACCCCTCAGAGCCGGGTGTCCAGCGTCCCGCAGCAGTCACAGGTGAAGAGATCAAATCAGGAACATGACACAGACGTGCATGATGGAGAGAAACCCAATTATTGTATTTGGATAGAAAAAACGCAAAGCAGATTAGGGATTGCTTTTTTCTTTTCAAATGGCTTGATTTCTGCCTCCCTTTGTGTGAAATGTTGAACAATCTGCTATCCTTCTGTCTCAGACCCCTGCCTCAGCTTTCTCAAACGAAGCCATCACAATCAAGGGCAAACAGTTCTTTATTTTCAAGATGATCGGCAGAGGCGGCTCCAGTAAGGTATGTAATAAGACGTTTTCTCTGTATCATTTTGCCTTTGTTTCAGTGTGTGTATAACAGAAATAATTCTGTTTGTGTTCAGGTGTATCAGGTGTTTGACCACAAGAAGCATGTGTACGCTTTGAAGTATGTGAATTTAGAAGAGGCCGACGCTCAGGCCGTGGAAAGCTACAAGAATGAGATCGAGCACTTGAACCATCTTCAGCAGTACAGCGATCAGATCATTAAACTCTATGACTAGTAAGTGTGTGCTGCTTGGAAGCCGTGTACTAGCTGTTCTTCTGTTCTCCTGGTCACATGACTTCCTGTTCGCTCGCAGTGAGATCACCAGCAGCTACATCTACATGCTGATGGAGTGCGGTCACCTGGATCTCAACACCTGGCTGCGTAACCGCAAGACTGTCAACCCTCTGGACAGGAAGTGCTACTGGAGGAACATGCTGGAGGCTGTGCACACCATCCACAAACACGGTGAACCTGCCTGCTGACCGTTCATCATACGTTTAAACAGTATTCAGGTCGTTCACACAGAATGTGATCTTGCGATTACAAAAAACATGAGATCTAGGGCTAAGGGACGGAAATGCATACAGGATCTTGAAGAGCTTTAACTTGACATGCAATATAAACATGCATGGTCAAAGATGCTTACATGGAGGAATGCAAACACAACTATATCTCTGGTGTAGAAACAGCTTAGTTTATAACAGGAGGGATTTATAGTTTGTTGTTAATGTCTAAAATAGAGACTTGCAGGTGGCCCTAACTTTAATAAAAACTGACTTAATTTCTTTATTTTATCTTCTTTTTCAGCACAATATCTTGAACATCTTAATATTTATTATACCAGTTTATTTATGTGCGACTCTTTGTATTTTTCTTTTGAAGGTATCATCCACAGTGATTTAAAGCCAGCTAATTTTGTGATTGTGGACGCTTCGCTGAAGCTGATAGACTTTGGAATCGCTAACCGTATTCAGCCTGACGTGACTAGCATCATGAAGGACTCGCAGGTCAGGACAGGCCTGTTCTAGTCTTACAGAAATGACATTTCTAGTCTGTTCTGCTTTGATTTACTCGTTCTTATAACATCTATCAGGTGGGGACTCTAAACTACATGCCACCAGAGGCCATTAAAGACACATCCTCCAATGGGAAGCCAGGGTCAAAGGTGAGAAGACTTCCTAATTGAGTGCCTCAGTCGTTATCGGATCTCCACTCAGGAAGCATCTAATCCCATGATTCTCTGCTCTGCTGTCTCCAGATCAGTGCTAAAGGTGACGTGTGGTCTCTGGGATGTATCCTGTACTGCATGACTTACGGAAAGACTCCGTTCCAGAACATCACCAATCAGATCAGCAAAATCCATGCCATCATAGACCCGTCCCATGAGATCGACTTCCCCGATATTCCAGAGAAAGACCTGCATGATGTGCTGAAGGTGAGCAGGATGTTTGGATAATAACCCCTAGAGTTCTGTATTTAGTGCTCACCGTCTGTCTCTCTGTTTCAGAGGTGTTTAGTTCGCAATCCTAGAGAGAGGATTTCTATAGCAGAGCTCCTCGATCATCCGTACCTGCAGCTGCAGCCTGCTCCTGAGCCAGGTACAAACAACTGTCACAAATCTAAAGGTGTATGAAAGGGTTCTTCAAATCAGAGCAGAAAGTCATTGCATTAAATTCACTGCAAACAATTAATACCTTCCTCCGGTGTTTTTATTTTACAAATAGTTAAACATCCTTGAATCAAGATAGATGTGAAATTAAGTGATATGCTTAAAACATGAACAAATATTGTCTGTGGGGAAGGGGAAATTAGTTTTCCCTTTGAATGTAATTCATTTTAGTCAGTTTCACAGAAAACAAGACATTTTTGCAAGACAAAAACACAGGAAGAACATAATTGTTTGGTAACTTGATCATTTTCTAGAGATTGTGAGCAGATCTTTATTTATTTATTTTTTTTAAGGAAAAAAAGTAATTGAAATCTTTTGGAAGTTGTATTTAAAGAAAAAAAAAAAGTGGAGATATTTACATTAGGATACTATGTAGACATATTATTAAAGTCGTAAATGTTCCTTCATAAAACCTGCAGAAACCTTGCCATATTTTATATATTTCTAACATATTTCCTAAGAATGCTTTTATTTCTTTGAATGGAAAGCTGTTAAAGGAATAGTTCACCCAGAAATGAAAGTTCTGTCATCATTTGCTCGAGTCGTTCCAAACCTGTATGAATTTCTTTGTTCTGCTGAACACAAAGGAAGATATTTTGAAGAAAGTTCGTAACAAGGCTGTTTTGGGTCACCACTGACTTCCACAGTATTTCTTTCCTACTATGGAAGTCAATGGTGACCCAAAATAGCCTTGTGTACCTGGTCTTTTTTTTATTATGTTATAAACTTTAACCTTTGGTTAGTTTAATTAAAGGAATAGAGAACAACACATCTAAAGCAAGTTGTCTGTTTTAATATGATGATAATTGTTATCACATCACTTCCAGCAGAGCCTAGTGCCGGTGATTTGAAGAGGATCCTCAATGAACTGGCGGCTCTTCAGTCTCCCAACAGCATCGCCAGAGCTGCTAGCGTAAGTGATCATGAATACTCTGACGCAAATCATGTGTATTATATATAGAGAGAGGGCTTTATGAGTTTACCAGCTGATGAAATGCTTATCACTAAGGCCCAATCCCAATTCTATTTTCTACCCCTTTGCCTACCCCTCGCCCCTTCCCCTTGCCCCTTGAAATAAA
>JAUCMS010000028.1:2729972-2743260 GCA_032357445.1 Enteromius radiatus | reverse complement strand
ATATTACAAACTTTCCATTAAGACCCTAAAGAATCATATTAGCTTGTGGAAAATTGCTTTTGTATGACCCCTTTAAGTCCAGTATTTTATATTTGGACTGCAGTTTGCATTTTAGCCACTCTCTTTCAATATTAAGTTTTGCACCTTAGAGCGGATGAGACTTAAAAAGCACTTCAACATCATACGTTGCGTGTCGGTACACGTGTTCCCTAGAAACAAACCCACAACCTTGCTCTTGCTAGACAGGTACAAGAATACTTCTGCATTTTATTAATTTTGCAGGCTCATATCATGACCTCGCTGTGAAAATCATAAAATAGAGTTTCACAAGCGCTTGTGTTCAAGAGTGCAGAACGATGCCGTTTCGAATCGATGACTTTCAAGGGTTTCGTGCAGTGTTTGTGTTGGTTCTGCTATTAAGGACTCGTAGAATGAGTTTCCTGATGGAGGCTACTTGACGGGATAATGCTGTTCATCTGAGGTCGTGCATCATCTGTGCTCTTGCTGACCTGAGGCACGTGGAGCCGTCGCGATACCTGATGGATCTGCACACAGATGAATAGAGTGACCCGGCTGATCTTAATGGGATTGTTTGCTCTGTAAAGTGAGACGGCGCATGCGTGCCATGAATTCTGGAGCGGATCCCATGTGGAGACTGAACCCGTCGAACCCCACAATGAAAGTGCACGTCATTACACGTCTCATTTCACAGCAAACACGGGCTTGACTGCGTATCTCTCTAAAGATAATGAGTCGGCTTGTATGCAGCATGTTTTTGACATTGGATGTGGAATTGCGTGCCGTGGTGTGATGATTACTGGAAAAGTGTTGGAGCCCGAGCCTGACTTGTTTTTATCTGCTGCAGAGATACAGTCCAGATGAATCAGCCGGCCTCATTTGCTAAGTGCCACGCTCTCTAATGCAGATCTAATTCAAAACCTTGTGGTTCAGTCTGGTGTGTTTCTCTGAGATCAGATGGAGGTTCTGGATCAATTATTCATTCATTTAGATGCACCTGTACAACCAAGTTCAAAGAGTTAGTTCAACAAAAACCAGTGACTGTACTTTCTTTCAATCATTTTTTTTCCTTATGTCGTTTTAGTCAGTTGAAGACTGAAGTAGAGACACTTTTTTTTTTTTTTTTTTTTTTTTTACAAAACACTGAAAGTCTTTATTTAGCCGAAAGCAGAAACCAAAATAGTTTATTCAGAGATTTTTGGTAACACTTTATTTTAAGGTGTCCATAATACAGAGTAATTAGCTAGTAAGTCCTGCCTCTGATATTCCTGTTTTGTTGCTCTGACCATTGCCTGTTTGACCTCGTTTCCTTTAATAAAAGACGGCACATGGATCTCTCTGTTTCTGCCTCTGCCTCTTCGTGACATATGACACCTTAACATAAAGTGTTACCAATTTTTTGTGTGATTTAATTGCTTCTACAGCAGTACGTTGTTGAAACCTAGCTTCCTTTCTGAGCACTGTCAAAATAAAAGTCCGGCGTGCCTCAAAATAATTTTCCCGCTTTGAACATATCAGCTAAACTGTACATTTATCGGCCAATGGCGATATTTGAAAAATGTATCAGTCAACCACTAAATAAAATATCAATGATTGTACAATATAGTAGAGTTTAACATTGTTTTCAAGCATCTTTGAAATTTTCGGTCAGTGTTTTTAGCCGTCAAAAATGTATAATTGACGCTGCTCTGGGACGTTTTAAGATCTTCAGTTGCCAAAATTCACGTGCCTCGCTTTGGGTTGGGCTATATATCGCACAATATATTGATGCACATCTCGTCAGTAAAGTCTGACGTTTTGTAAATCACCTGTTTTCAAATACACATTGTAGATCACTGACAAGCTATGCAATATCGGGTCCAGTATCGCAAGTGATCCCGATATTGTGTATCTCGTCAGTGATCTGCTGCTCCTTTTGAAAACAGGTGATGGAGATTTGCCTCTAATCAAAGAACCGGCTTTACTGAAGAGATTGCACATAAATACATTTTTCAATATTGCCCAGCTCTAGCCTCAATGCTCAACGAATGTTAATGCTGTACGGGGAATGAAGAGCAGTTCATATGATTTATGCACTATATGTTGCCAAGAAAGAGGAACGTAGCTTTCAAATCTATAGAAACCCAGAAGTGTGTCATAAGAAGTTTTAATTCAACGGTAACTTTTTATCTCATGATTAGATTTTGCCATTATTTTCTTGTTTCCCCTTACGCGATAGAAATAAGATTTTATGCAAATGTAATTTTCATCCGTCAGCATATTTCAATTTTGTGTTCTTTTTTCCTTATTAATGAATGATGACTTGTAATTTTGGGTTTGTCTGAATTTACTAAATGTAGTTCTGAAGCCTACAGATCCTCTTTATTATAGGGTAGCCTAACTTTTGGTATTACTCAGTTATTTTGGATTTCCCCTATTAGAGCATCTGATCTAGCCAGGCAGGCAGGATGGAAAACTGCAGACATGTTCTGCCAAGACTGCCTTGTTATGCAACCAGAAAGTGGCCCAGTATATTTCTGCAGCTCCCAGTGTAATTTAGCTTGAATTCACCGTGTCTGCTGAAGTTATGATGGACATGTGAACAGGTTATTGACTCTAGGCACTGAAGCCGTTTTCAGTGGACTGCCGAACTCGTCCTTTTCGGTCCCGCTTCGTTTTGCTGTCATGCAAGGCTTTGCACAGTTATCTAATACTCTGCAGGCCTTGATCTTTCAAGATGAGTTCATTGAGCTCTGAAATCGTACTGTAACGTTCAGAACTTTCTGCTCGGTCTAAAAAGAGCATTTACTGAAACTACAGGAACTTGTTCTGAACTTTCTGACACCAGAGAGATGGGTGCATTATGTCCATCCATATGCTTACGTCCACAATGCATATTAAATGTTCAGTGATTTTAAAGAGCAGGTAATAGGGGTTTTCAAAAAAATATCTTCTATGCAGTTTGTAATGTAGCTGTCCTTCATTGAGAACAGTCTTCAAAGTTGTTCGTCAGAAAAGTGCATGATAAAGATATTGTCTCTAAAAAGAAAGAGTCGACTCAGAATCGCCTTAACGAGTCGTTACAATTTCGAATTTTCTGCCTGTTACCTACATCACTAGGTAACATATTAGCGTAATCTCGCCTGCCCATGAAATACCAGCAAAGTCTGATCTGCCCACAAACACTTCCACTAATCAGTGTATACATCACGTCGAAGCAAAGATACACATTGCATGTCCACATAACATACAAATAAAAAAAAACTGCTTTATTTTCAGGTACAATAGGTGTATTTAGTGGGTGCCTTCAAGAAATTTAATAAACTCTATATATGTATTCCTATTAGAGCAACTGTTTGCTATTCAGCAGATAGATTTGTTGTCCTTAATAACATTTAAACCATATTTATTTAGAAGATGGAGACCACTATTATATATTTACCACTATTTCAAAAAGTTATTTTCTCCTCTGCTGTATTGAAAACATCCCAGACCGTGACTTCAGAACCGTCATTCTGTGCATTATTACACCCCTAACGGTCTCTGTAAAACTGTCCAATAGTTTGGGCTAAAGGAATACCAAAACAGTCACATGTCCTGAACAGGAAGTGGTGCAGTGCTGTGCTTAACAGGGCTGAGGACCGTTTGATGACGACCACAGCACGAGAATATTGTTGGCAGTTTGCGCTCGTCTCTGGGAATGACTCTGGTGGAGATGGCAGAGGAAGAAAGGCTGGTGGCTTGGTTTGAATCCTGCTTATTTATGACCACCTCTTGCACATATAATTACATTATTAACAGGCATCACTTTGGTTTGCAGCCACTGGATGTTCTGAGACTCGGCGGTTCACACATATTGGTCAGGAGGTGGTGTCGTAACTCTGTTATGTGTGGCCATTGTTTCAGTGCTTTATTTGTGGAAAAGCAGTGGAAAGTTACTGATGACTGATCCGAATCCAGCGCTTTATACTTCCCTTCAGGTTGGACCGTGGCCTAACCCGACACCCATCAGGCCCTGGATCCGCTCTGTTCTCATGTGGCCCACAGACCTTTCTGTCTGTTTTTCAAGACTTTGCCTGGGGTTCAAAGGAGAGGCTTAGTGTAGCACAATGGTGTGCAGCGAGTGTTCTGATTAACATGTTGTATGAGCGCATGTGACAGCTGTCCTTCGGGGGTCCGTATTAATGAACCATAAATACTGTACTGCTACCGTAATTCATTTGTTTTGGAGCCGTGCTTCTTTTGCACAAATACACAGTATTCTTAGGGCTTTCTGCTTGTCCTTGAAAGACTGGTTCAATTGCTGAGACAGAGATTCAAGAACTGTGAAGTCCTTGAAAGTGCTTAAATGTTATTCTGAAGACCTGGAAGGTTTATTTTAGTCTTCTGTACTCCATGAATACTGGATCATTTGTGATTTGGAGAAAGCACAAACAACAAGCACTAACATTACGCTCAAAACTAACATTTGAAAAGTAAGTAGCAGGTTCTTTTAATAAGAAAGCGTAACTATCTAGCAGGTTGTGAGTGGTCAGCAGAGGTCTTTCTAGTCTCTGTGCACAGCCAGCATAGACTGCTCTGTCAGCTTCAGGAAATGTGCTGAACACACTCCAATATTTGTGTTCAGCTGTTCTGGAGCAGTGTTGGAAACACAACTTAACCCTGATTTCTAGTCGTGTCTTCTTTTGGAAGCACTTTCACGCGTCTCCAGAGCAACACTACACACACAATAATAGCTCCGCCTTCTTTCTTTCTGGAGACATTTGGGTGGTGTTTGAAAGTAAACCCACTCTGTGATGTAGAAAAGTGGGCGTGTTTACACAAACCGTTTTAAGGGGGAGTGGACAAGTTATGACTTTCATAAAGAATATATTTTTGGATACGTCAGGGATCTTATCTATGCACTCCAAACACTCCAAAGAGAAGGATTTGAAATGGCATCATATGACCCCCTTAAATAATCTGATTCAGTGTCCAGTGTAAGCTGGTCCTGCACTGCATTCCTCTGTGTAATAGCAGCTGATTATAAAGCCTCCACCTCTCCCAGCACCACCTGTCTAGGTCTGCTGTGGGATTTCTGCGTGTTTAAGATGCAGCAACAACAAAACTCCCTCGCTCAGAGCAGCGTGTCAGATTATCTGTTTGCAATAGGATTTAGAAAAAAAAAAATTAGTTTGGGAGTCGCTGAAATAAACGCATATCATAAGACAATTTTTACCTTGCATGCATGTCAGCCTGTTATGTAAGACTCCCAAAACCAAACTATGGACGGTTACTGTGCTCCTCTAGTCGACAGTCACCCCCTTCCTTTATTCACGAATAGCCTACTCCTCTTTCTTTTTCTTCTCCTTTTTAATCACGTTTCATTTTACTGGCCTCTGTTCTGATCTGTTTTTCTGCTCATTCCTGCAGAGTTTGCATTCCTCGGCTCGGCACTCGTGAGATTTCTAGCATTCCTCTCTGTCTCTGTGTCATTGCTTGGATGAGATCAGGAGAAATCCACTCAGCCTCATAAAAAGAAAAAGAGGCATAAGTGGCTTCTTATTCACTCAAAGCTGTTGTTTTTTTCCACTCGGTTATTCTTTACACTGCCTCCAGCCAAAGATCTAATCATTTACTCTGAAGTGACGTCACTTTTTACAACAGTCCTGAGACATAACTCGCATAACAACGCAAATGAAATATTTTCTATCACAAATCACTGCATATGTACACGTTTTAGCTGTGGTCACAGATCGCAGACATGGTTAACACCAATCATTTAGTAAAACAGTACAATATAATGTTGTGGTGCATGCATTTACTTGTAGCTTTAAAAAATAGAATAAAAAGTGATAAATAAATAAAGTAAAACTATGAACAGATTCAACATGACTCGTTTCATTGTAACGAAGAACACACATTTCTGGAAAACATTTCCCAAATTATCAACAGCCATTTTTTCAGATTTCGTTGCTAATAGTATTAATGCTGTAATGCGATTATTGCTTGAATACAAAAAAAAAAATGGATGTAAGGAGAAGTCAGTGATTGCTCAGCAGCTCTGATGAAGAGAAACAAGCTGCTCGTGGTCCAGCAGCGCTCCAGTGGCGGTATAATGGAAGTGAATGGAGGTTTTGGTCTCCTGAGTGCACTGGAGTTAGTTATGGTTAGTGCAGTGAGGTCTGGGTTGGCTCTGCTCGAGTGTAATCATGTGGCTCAGTGATTTGCAGTCCAGGTCACGCAGACACTAGAGCTAAAAGCGTCCCCCAGGGCCACCGTCCAAGTCTTTAGGAGATGTTTTTAAGTTTTACAGTTTGAAGATGAGCATGACCGATATCTCCATTTCACACCAGCAGATGAACTCGTGTTAATAACGCGCAGCACACTAAGATCACACACATTTACAGAGATGCTTTCCTGAGAGGGTTCACCCGTGAATGAAATCATCATTCCTCGCCCTGATGTCGTTTTAATATGAAAAACCGTGAAACTAAAGGCTGCTCTTTTCCATACAATAAAAGTAGATGATTGTTTACACTGTCAAACTCCAACGTGGACGGAAACGCAAAAGTTCTACAGTGGATAATAATTAGCTAGTATTGCTCTTTTGGAAAATTCTATTGGTTTGCATGGAAGATACTGGCTTGAATATAATGATGTTATTATATGCATTTACAAAGAATGGAGGCTGAAACATTCAGCTTTAAAAGAGACGTAGAAGTATCAAAAGAATCATTAAAGTAGACTGTGAAGTAGTAGGGATGCACCGATCCAACTTTTTCAGTCCCGATACCATATATATCTGTCGATACCGATCCGATACCATGAAGTATCTCCACACAGCCTTTTGCTGTGTTCACACCAGACGCGAATGGAGCGTTACGCGCGAGTGATTTACTGTACATGTATACAAAGACGCGATTAGACATCTTGCGGCGCAAATTAAGCTGAGCGAATGGTGTGATTAGCATGCTAAAAAACCCCGAAAAAGCTATTTTTTTCAGTATCGAGGCCAATATCCGATCCTAAAATCGGATCGGTGCATCCCTATGAAGTAGATTTTCTGTGCACGGTTTAATGCCCTGCATGCATTATTTGCTAAGTTCTCCTTTTGTTGTATTTGATGTAAAAATTTGCACAGGGTTGGAACGACCTTTGAGTGAGGAAATGATGACAGAATACACATTTTTGAGGTCTTGTATATAAATATCAGTTTGATGCATGAACAATACATACATAACGTTATCTGTGGCTCAAAAAGTGCAGTGCTCTTAATGCTTTGCAGGGAACTAGCAGTGCAAGTCACTTTGGATAAAAGCATCTGCCAAAAGTGTAAATGTATGCAGTGGTTTAATGGTGAAGTGCTAACAGTTGGAAACCTAAAAAGATCAGAAGTTGTTTTTTATTTTTTCAATCATCTTAAAAAGGCTGTAAATTATATTAAAGTTATACAATGCAATTAATGTCAAGCTCAAGTGTTTTTGTGCCGAACAAGAGCTGTTGTTTCAGTTTTCTTGCAATAATAATCTTGTTTAGAATGTGTCCCACTTCAGGGCTCTACAGTGCGACCAATTTGGTTGCATACGCGACCTAATTTCTCAATGGTGCGACTAAAAAATATCTGCGGTCGCACTGTTCGAGGGGAAAGAAAAAAAAATGATCCGCGGCTCTGAAGGGTCTCCCTGTGGTTCAACAACGGACACACAAGCTGACAGAAGTAGCATCCAGTATAGACAGAAGAATAGGTTCTATTGTATTTTGTTGTTTGTAGTCCAATTTAGCCGTGAGTTCTTTATTCAAACCTTCTTTAACCGACAGCAGCTTTTAAATTTGAGCGGAGAGCGGAGCATTCGAATCTTTCTGATCACACGCAGCTAATTTCTCCTTTACTGTAAGTTACGAGTTAAGTACACATGATGACGTGCACTATCCAGCAGACTCTCTCTCAGTAAATAATGTGACAGACACTGGTTGTCCAGTCCTGTTCCACTGTAAGTCCGAAAAATTTGGATACAGAATGCGGTTATCACACCAAAGAACCAAATAAATAACCAAACTATGTGAACGCAACCGTATTCAGGACTCAAAAACAGGATTGACAGCCGTATTCTGCTGCTGTGTGAGTGCAGCCTGGCTAAACACGGTGCTAGTTAATAATTTACATGTCAATATTTTCTATAGGAAAATTTGGGTGCACCAGTGCAAAAAGTTAGTCTAGAGCCCTGCACTTTACTTTGTTTGATTTATACCTCATTTTACTTTACTTCACAGCAGAAATAGAGGTCCAGTTTGAGAGAGTGTGTGTGTAAATCTAGCTAGGATTGACGTGATTTGAGCATTCTTCCTGAAGTGGTTTGTTTGCTCTTGTGCTTCTGGTTTCTCTTTCTTCTGCTCTTAAGTGTGAGAAACTGAAGGTGTTTATTGTGTGTTTTTGATCTTTCTCTTGCTCTGGGTCGGTGGCCTGTTTCAGGGATAAAGCTAGGTCACGTCAGGCCTTCTTGAGTTGGGCAGAATTGGGTTTAATTGGGCTTTCTGGCTTGTTGGAGCTATTTCGGTCTGAGGTCTCCCCTGGCATTCAGGCTTAATGTTGGGAAGCCCTGTTGCTCTGATATGCGTGTGCATGAATTACCCTCCAGCCTTCCGTTTCCCATGAGCGTTAATAACGCTCCGACACGTTAAAGCGCTGATTATGAATTCAGGCTGCGCTCGAAGACCATTCATCATGGAGATCACATGGTGTCTGTGACTTATGTCCATGCGGTTGCCCTGATAAAAGGCCATTTTAAAAAAATAACAGCGTCTATATTGTGGGCAGGATGTGTAAACGTTCTCTTCCTGTAATGTCTTTACAGGCTAGATATTTGGTTAGGCCAATTGCGGGCTGCTGTTTTTAAAACAAGTGCAGCTAAAGACTAGTGGCAGGACTAATCAACTAGTCTCCTGCATTCTCACTGGAACCCGTTGACCTCAAACGCAGCGATTGTCCAGTGGGACCCCTTGCACAGTGCAGGCCTCATTATGCAGGGTGTGTATGGGAACAGCAGTAAACATGACATTTCCCTCCAGCGAGCGGCCCGACCTAATCACAGCCCTGCTGCACAATATGCAGTAAAGGAGCCGCCACCGTCGCCACCGCGGACACAGACCAGGACAGAGAGGACGTTAACCCCTCATTCCCTTCCACTAGATGTGTAGCTGTCTTTTATTGCACAAAAAAACACAATATTTCAAGTAATGCATTACAATATTGCGTTACCCCATAAAGTCACTATAAGTGCATTGCTTTTTATGGAAAACAAATCCCCCTCTCAAACAATGACCCGCGGCGGGACGTTCCACCGCTCTGTGTTCCCGACTCTTTGTACGCATACATTCACTGGTATTGGGGTATATGAAAAATGAATATCATTACAAAAAAAAAAAACACCAGTATTCGGTATGAAAAGGTATACCGCCCAGCCCTAGATGGAAGTAAAGCCTGCTGGGAATGTCATTTCATGTTGTCTTTTTATCATACGGCAGGAAAAGTGACAGGATACATTAGCAGTGTATAATTGTCTGTAATGGTAAATCTGTAATATCTTTCTCTAGTGCTTTTAGACTGTGTTTAATGTCAGAAGATTCTCTGATCTTTCTGTAGATGATATTCTTTTCAAACACACTGCTAATAAAAACCATTTCTTCATCATTATGATCTCTCGTGCGGTAAGAGAGCTCTGTTACGGCAGGGCTCTGACATAAAGACTTCAGACGTTGTGTGTAATTTTTGCTCCCTGAGTAACGTGTAATTATTTCGGGCTATTGTATGGCTGTTATGAAACCTCCTGCATTTGAGGCCGTATTGCTGTCGCTGCAGTCATTTTACATTACGGAGTCCATTTAGGAGACAAAGATGATGCTAAAGCAGCGGTTGTCAACTGGTTTGTGCTTCAGGACCCAGAAAAATCTTGGGCATTTAAATACGCTACCAGAATTGTTTGTCATAGAAAAGTTCACAAAATAAAAAAAACATGACTTTTTTAGGACTACCATGAGCTTTAAAGCCCCAACAATACAAAAACTATTAGTGCGAGGAGTAGTTCGCCCAAAAATAAAACTTTGCTGAAAATTGACTCACCCTGAGAGCATACAAACTGTAGATGGGTTTATTTTTTTCATCAGATTTGGAGAAATGTGTCATTGCATCACTTTCTCGGAAAGGGATGCTCTGCAGTGAATGGGTGCCGTCAGAATAAGAGTCCAAACACAGCTCTAAACAAAAATGTTTTTGGATTTTGATGTGAGAGACAACAGGAGATGGACTTTTTCACCGGAGGAAGTGTTATTATAGATTATGGACTATGGGTACAGAACTGAATTGCGTACCGATTCACTTTAAATTAATCAGTACCATATTTCGGTACCTGATGGCGTAGGTTACACAGAGACCCTGAGACATGATGTCACTTCTGCAACTCTTTAAAACACAACACACAGGGCAAACCAAATGTTCTGAAGTGTGGTAACATGAATAAAACTAGGTCTGTCACTTAATTCGAATGATGATGTGAACTAGTGTAGGTGAACATAAAAATGCAAAAGATTGATTATATACGAGTGCTGCATGTTCCGTTTGATTGGAAAAAAACTAGCATCATACTGTATCACAGCAAAAAAAGGGCCGAATTTCAGGTGCTGATACCGGACCCAACCCTAGTCAGAAAAAATGGACCATTAAAAGTTCAAAACTTCACAATTGATGGACTGGAGTGGTGTGGATTATTGTGATGTTATTTATCAGCTCTTATTCTGACGGCACCCATTCACTGCAGAGCATCCATTGCTGAACAATTGATGCACATTTCTCCAAATCTGATGAAGAAACGAACTCATCCTAATCTTGGAAGAGGACATTTCCAGTGAATTTTCATTATCGGGTTAACTATACATTTAAAGTCACATTAAAAATGTAAATGACTGGCGAGAGAGCGTCCCAGAAAAGCCTGTTCTCTGTATTCATCATGTGTCCTGTCTCGGGTCAGCCAGTGTTTGTAATGAGTGCGTTGAACTGCTGGTGTTGAGAGGTCAGCAGTAAATAAGCAGTTAGTTGACAGCGCTGACCACCAGCTCAGTCCTTTTTAGACGGTTGGCGTACTGAATCCGAGAAGCAATGAGAAACATTCATCTGTCTGGGACACAAACGCACAGCACATTGGACAATAAAATCATCATCCATGCCGCAGGCCGTAGTTAATTGTCAACACATTAGCTTCTAATTAAGTTGTCTCTTCAGTTCATAAAGACTGAGACATGTGTTTTAAAATGCCACTGGAACCTCATAAAGACAAAACAGTATGACTTCATTTTGGACCTCTGTTTGTACTCCTAGTTTTCTTCCTTCAGTTGTTTTTCCTGCTCGTTTTAACAGACAGGGTATGTGTGTGAGCAGGGAATTGGTCTTGGCAGGTGACAGTGGGATACAAAAGGGTTTTAATTTTTAGGTGAACTGTTCCTTTAATAGTGTGACGACACGCGAAAACCATAAATGAAATGATATCTGAAGGATTGTGACACTGATGTAGTATCACACAGAAACCAGCTCTTTTAAATCGTAATACTATTTCTGAAAATAACTGTATTGTTTCAGCTTTTGGGAGAATGGGACTTCTTTCAAACACGCATGTTTTCTAAATGACCCAGTGAAGTAAAAGTGTTGTGTGGCTGTTATTTGCTGTCTGTTTGAGGCATCTACGGCAGCCCTGAGAAGTGTTTGCAGACTTGCGTCACATGTAAATGGGTCGAGACGCACATTGGCGTGTTATTTTACTTTAAGTCCACTTGTAATTTTGTATCATTTGAATCAACACCCACTGCTGGGATTGCAGTAGGCCATTTGTCTCGCTGTGATATTATTCAACCTCATAGCATTCATTAATGGAGTCATTTGTCATTGGTGTATCCAATACGTCACAGTGGCATTTCTGGAAAACCACCAGGCGGTCATTGAGACACTCACTCCGGGGAAGTGACGTCCTGTCCCGGGATACAGTAATAACAGTCGGTTGTTTGTGTCTGAACTATCTGCGGTATGTGCTGTGCCTCTTCAGGGTTTTCCTGGACGCTCCGTTAACTCCGCTGATGACCGGGTTGATGGGGTAAAGTAGTGCCACATCACTTTGACCGGACTCATTTAACTCCGTGGCCAGTGTATACGAAGCTATTCTGGAGCATGGTGAGCTTTCATTACGGATGTTGACCTTTTTACCTTCTTGACCTTATTTTGTCAAAATAACAGTTCTGCCAGCATCCAATCCAACATAACAAGAAAGTTAAATCAATAGCCAGAGTCCGGTTCCCAAAACATCAAATAAAATCCTGCTTTAATGTACTGTATGCATGCAAGTAATAATAAGTAACATGAGTCTTGTTTGAACTGGATTTCATGAACATGTGGGGACAGATTGATGTTTCCAACACAACACGGTTATCTTCGTTTGCATTGCTGCAACATTTATTGTATTTTTCTGGTTTTTTCTCTTTCGGGTCAGATACTCGCACGACAGAGCAACAGTTTGAAGAATCGTGCTGAGCAAGATCGTTAAGGCGTCGACATGTTTCTATATCTAGCTACCTGAATAGCATCTGGCTTAAGAGTACAGGCATGTGAAGGACAGTCCATCACCCCCTCGAGTACGGAGGTTTGTTACTGCCACACTAATGCAAGTTAAATATGGTCAGCAAAGAGATCACCTGCAGTGTGTTGGCCACGTGTTGTACGTTAATATACTTCAGACAAATATGTTCATGGTCTGAAGATGTTTGAATCTAGTCACCGCTTTTCCTCGCCAGGTCTGTCTTAAAAGACATGTATATTTCAATTAGGCCAGGTTAATAACAATAAGAGTCGTAGGAAAACGCCTCTGGTCACACCCCTGCATTCTTGCTGTCTTCTCGAAATCTCACACCCTTGTTAGCACACAGTCTCGAGATTCTGCCGCTGTGCCCGTCTCAGTCCGCTGGCATCTGAGGCATCACAAACAGCTTCAGCGACTCTGAGTTTCTGACATATCACCAACGTGGTTATGAGGCGTGGAATTATTATTAAATCATTCATTATTCTTCGTTTAACCGCCAAGTCCTAAGTAACCACAGGCAGTGTTTTACTCAGCACTCAAATACAGCTTCCAAAGGGTTTTCTTCTTTGCCAAATTAACCTTTTCTCTTTTTTTCTAATTTGAACATTTTAAAACAGTGCCATAGAATGCACTGAGAGAATATTTTAAATAGTTGTCTGATATGTACATAGAAGGTATGTAGCTTAGGTAAGGGG
>JAUCMS010000028.1:2688294-2699362 GCA_032357445.1 Enteromius radiatus | reverse complement strand
ATAAGAAATGGAAAATAAACAAATATGTTTCGTTTTATTTGAGTTTAATTAAATGGAATGATGAACATGGACACGAACAAGGAGCTTTTCATAACATAGAAATGCAGTTAGAAATAGGCTAATAATTTTGCAATGAAAGAAATTAATAAACGTTGATTTCTCAAGTGGTCACACAGAAAAGCATTTGGCCTAATACTGCTTCAGAACGTGCGTTAGCCTTTTTTTTCCTTCAGCAATGTAGAAAAAACAAGTGCAATTTAGCTTCCATCTGTGTCATGCTCTTCAGACTAGACGTCTGCGCGGAATAGTTTTTTAAGTCCCGCTTCCAGATGATGCGTGCACAGAATAAAATGCACGCGCAAAAAGCAGTGGTCCATGCATTGAGCATGTGTAACAGTCATGAGCACTGGTTGTAACCTTGCTCAATAAGAAGGAGGAAATCACAGATATGTTGTTCCGAAAAAAAAAAAAAAAAAATCCTGCGCCGGTGTTGTGCCGAATTTTGACCCCCTGCCAGATTATGACTCCCCTAGTATTGGTAGGTTTAGTGTTAGGTGTTGGGGAGGGGTTAGGATTAGGGGTGGGGCTAGTATTACTATTGATTTCAACGAGGGGACTCGGCAGGGAGCCAAAATTCGGCACAACACCTGAATGCAGACCTCTAATCCCAATTAGCAATTGCCATTAGTCTAAAAAACGAAATATAATACAGAAAACATTCAGCATGTCAACAAAACATAAACAGAACATCTTCCCAGACATATATCAAGCTTATTTAAAAACCTCAAAAGCATAAACATTCAAAGTACCTGGAAAACGGAGATGTAAATAATCATAACAACCATAAGTTCCCGCCTCCTCTGCACGAGCTGACCAATAAATCACATCAAGAGAGGCAAGACTTAAGGCAGAACAGCCAATCATCAGCCGGTGTCATGTTTGAGAGGGAGGAGAGAGAGGAGAGCTGAAGCGAGCGTAGACACAAAGCGGCCAGAGAAACGGAGGAGCGAATGCGAAGGTGTTTGTTCACCTGCGGGAAAACTGTAGAAAAAGTGTGGGTGTTGAACCCTCTCACCGGGAAAAGTGTGTGTGTTAAACAGAGATAAACAATGATAATGGTAAGTGCAATGGCAGAGGATATGCTGACCAAAGAGATAGCAGTTAGTAATATCAATGTCTGTGTCGGGTTCGAAGGAGCGTTGGAGAACACAGTCAAATCCGTTGGAGAACATAGAGACGCTGGAGATGATGGAGACAGAGGCAAAACCACACACCACATATAAAGAGGAATCCAGGAGCGACAGAGACACAAAGGAGGGATCCGGGAGCCTGGGAGAGACACAGAATACTGAGGAGCACAAGGATGTAAGTACAGGGGTAAGTAGTAGCGGTAAGTATCACTAGAAATAGCTTGTGTGGTATTTATGCTGGCAGTGATTGGAGTCAGGTGGTGATGATTAGAACTCAGGTGAGAGTGAGCATTGTGATTGGGTGATGATGGAGCCTGGTGTGTCTGTGACAGTTCCCCCTCCTCCAGGACCCCCTCCAGAGCCTCCTCCTGAGGAGGGACCCCTCCAATGTCGCAGTGGTCTCCCTCTACCTCTGGGTGCTGGGCGATCAGGATGATTGGAATGGAATTCATCTAGGAGAGTCGGATCTAGGATATCATCTCTTGGTACCCAGGATTGTTCTTCGGGTCTGTATCCTTCCCAGTTGTCCAACCTGCCACAGCAACATCAGGAATCCAGGATTTCCTTGACCTGATAGATCGTGCCTTCGTCTACGACCAATGGAGGAGGGGGTTTGTCATCCTGGGCAGGTTATGTGGGGATAGGAACAGGTTTGTGGTAAGGTTTGAGCAAAGAGACATGAAATGTGGGGTGAAATCTGTATTCAGGTAGTAATTGAAGACAGAAGGTGACAGGGTTGATCTGCTCCATGATGGTGAAGGGACCAACAAACCTGGGACTTAGATTTTTGCAGGGCAGGCGAATGTCCCGGGTGGACAGCCATACCTTCTGGAATACTTGAAAGTTTGGAGCTTTAGATAGGCGATAGGCTGCTGGGACATCCAATGACTCTCCAGACCAGGGAAAGAGTGGGGATGGAAACCGAGTACGCACTGGAATGGTGTGAGCCCCATGGATGCCTGCTGGAGAGAATTTTGGGCATACTCGGCCCAGCTCAGGAACTGGTTCCAGGAGTTTTGGTGGCTGTGGAAGAAGGTATTTGAGAAACTGCCCCACCTCTTGCATTCAGTTTGTCCATTGGCTTGGGGATGATAGCCAGAGGTGAGGCTTACGGTCACACCTAGGAGTCTGAAGAATGCTCACCATACCCGGGAGATGAATTGTGGACCTCGGTCGGAAACAATGTCTTCTGGAAGCCCATAGGGACGGAATACATTATCAAATAGGAGTTCAGCCATTTCCAGAGCTGTGGGAAGACCTCTGATGGGAATCAATTGGCAAAACTTAGAGAAACGATATATGATAACCAGGATACAGGTATTGTTGTTGGAGGGAGGCAAATCAGTGATGAAATCTACTCCTAGATGTGACCAGGGGCGGTTTGGGATGGGAAGCGGAAGGAGTTTTCCTGATGGAAGGTGTCGAGGGGTCTTAGATATTGCACATTCCCGGCATTCCCTGCACATCCTTCTCCATCCCAGGCCACCAAAATCGATCTGGTAGAAGTGAGAGAGTTTTGTTGGCCCCAGGGTGACCAGTGCCCAGTGAGGTGTGTGAGGAGTGGATAAGTGGTGTTCGTTCCTGTCGGGGTACAAACCGGAGATGGTTTGGACAGCCCGTATAATGTATAATTTACTTCTGTCGGCCTGAGCTTTCTGGAGAAGTAGGCACCTGCTGCTGAGATAAAACGGCTCCGACGCCAGTGGTAGAGGCGTCAACTTCCACAGTGAAAGGGAGTTGAGGATTTGGATCCACTAAGAGAGGTGTTCAGGTTCTAAAATGCATGTTTGGCTTCTGGGGTCCAGGACAATGACTTGAGTTTTTTCTTGACTAGATGCTGTAGTTGTTGATGAATCGACGGTAGAAGGTATCCCATCCTAGAAATTTCTGGAGTTCTTTAATGGTTTTGGGAGTAGGCCAACTAGTGACAGCATCAACTTTTCCTTCATCTATCTTTACCCCGTATGGTCGATATAATGCTTCAGGAATTGTACTGATGGTTGGTGGAAATAACATTTTTCAGCCTTGAGGAAGAATTGGTGTTCTCTGAGTCGGTTGAGGATCTGCGTGACATGCTGCTTGAGTTCTTGGAGATTCTTGGAATAAATTAGAATATCATCAATATATATGACTAGGAACTTGTGAAGACAGTCTCTGAATATTTCATGCATGACATTTTTAAAACTGAGGGTGCATTGACAAGGCCATACGGCATAACGCAGTACTCATAGTACTCAAACCCAAAGTGTTTCTTTGGTGAGTTCAAATATCAACATTGGCTTCCAGAAATCGTATACCCTGCCTTTAAGATGCAAACTAGTAATGCTTTTTTTCAAAGGCATGTTTATAAAAATGACTTAAATGCCCTAATTGAACTATAGCTTAATCCTGATTTAGGCTAAACCCTGTCTATGAAACCGGCCTTAGTCTTCTATTAAAACATAGATATAATGTCATGTGACCACATACCCTACTTCTATAAATATATTCATATGCTTGTTCTGTATGTTTATATATATTTTTTCATTCGTTTTGAAAAGGTCTTAGGTACACTAGAATCAATTAAAAAAAATGGAAGATCTTTATTTTTAAGATGAATGTTTGTGTTTGCTCTGTATTTCTTGATTTACTCTAGAGAGCAGTAGGATATAGCTGAAGTAGATTATTTAATAGTTGTAGATCTGAATGCTGATTGGTCAGTATGTCAACAGCTAACAGCTCTGATGAGAACGCTGTTCTATGTTCATCACTGCATGGTTATTTAATTCAGTAGCATGGTAAAATAGTTGCTCATGAAAACAGTTCTTAATAGTTTAGTTTTATAGAAGCAACAGAGCACATGTAGAGCTGTCTGGAGCTGTGTGCTGAGCACAACGAAACAGAAGTGAAGGAGTGAGATTCAAATGAGCACATTTGTATTATAATACACTGGAAGCCATAACAGCAGAAATATGAACTGCCTTGGTTTTATTAACCTTGAAACATTAAAAAGCACATGTAGAGCTTGAAAGAGCTGTCAGTGTCATGCTACATCAAAGCTTGACATATGAAAGAATAGTCCGAAAATTCGTAGTAAGTAGTAAGTAAAATATAATTTCAGTAAGATGATATCTAAAGGCTTAGTTTGATGATCAAAGCTTGGTAGTTTCAAAAATTATAATACAATGCAGTGATGACTGAGAGATGAACAAATGTTCTTGATGATCAGATTTGATATATTTGAACAAGATTTCTCTAAAGAATTATGTCTGGATTATGAAGTAAACTGAAGATGCTTCAGTACAGTGTGTGTTCATCTTACTAAAGTTATTCTTACATTTATTTTATCAGTAAAGATTTGACAGCAAAAAGACACTTAAAGCACAAGCTGACTTGAAGACCTTGGCACAATATGTAAGATTTTTGTAATAAAATATCCAAAAACCACTTGCACAGCGTTAAATATATATATATATATATATATAAAAGAATGTGCTTTACAAAGACTGAGTATACCATTCAATACTTACCTGAGTGCACCTACGAACCTGCTCTGGACTGTTTGCTGTTTTACTGTGCCTGGTGTGACTTACCTCTTATGCTTACCTTTCTGTTTCATCCCTGCTGTTGAATTCTCATTGCTGTAAATAAACTTACCTGAATTGATTCAAGTTCCACGTCTGCAATTGTCGAAGTCCAGGAAGAATTCGGGTCCCGACGGGACCCGATGGATGCTCGGGTTCGGGTCGGGCTCGGTCACATCAGCGCGATAAGGCATTGACCATTTAAAATGTAAAACTGCTTGTGCGTCTGTGTTATAACGGTGTTATATGTTCGGTTACTGCTCTGTCGGACGCGGGTCGGGCTCGGACAGAAAAATGCGGCCCAATCCGCGCTCTAATCACAACCATTCAAGGTAAACCTCTCGATAAAAGGTAGATCAACTCCTGCACTCCTCCACTCATCCTCCAAATTGGATGTCTACACTTCGAAAACATATCCTTTTTAATCTTACCTGATGCCACTGTAGATATCCTCCTGGGCCACCCATGGCTGGAGCAACACAACCCTCAGATCCGTTGGAAAACGGGTGAGATCTTAAATTGGAGTGCATAGTGTAAGAGGGATTGCATACCCCCCTACCCTAAGCGTTGCCTGCTCACCGTCCCGTGCTGCTCCACTTCCGTCAAGAGTCCCAACACCACCGTCAAAATTCACATTCCCTCCGAATACCACTCATATCTGGATGCCTTCAGTAAGGCCACAGCCACCCAACTACCACCTCTTCGTCACTGGGACTGTGCCATCTGCTGCCAGGTGCCTCTCTGCCCAAAGAATATATATCCACTCTCACTCCCGAAGTGGAAGGTGATGGAGGAGTACATCACAGAGGCGCTGAAACGGGTTCATTCGACCGTCCACCTCACCAGTTGTGTCCAGCTTCTTCTTTGTGGCCAAGAAGGATGGAGGGCTAAGACCATGTATTCATTATCGTAGTCTAAATAACCAGACCGCTAAGTTTGCTTACCCGTTGCCACTTATTCCTGCCTCACAAAACTCTCTCCATCAAGAATCCACTGGCTTAACCCCTTTCCAATGTGTCCTAGGTTTTTAACCCCCTCTGTTTCCCTGGAATGAAGAACCATCATCAGTCCCATCATCTGTTGACTACTGGTTCCAGGAGAGCGAGAGGGTGTGGGACTCAGCTCACATCCACCTCCAGAGGGCAGTCCGGAGACACAAGGCTTGGACAGACTCTTGACGATCCCCCACACCAGTATACCAACCAGGTGAACTCATGTGGCTTTCCACCAGGGATATTTGTCTCTGGTTGCCCTGCAAGAAGCTGAGTCCCTGGTACATTGGCCCATTCCCAGTGACCCGTCAAATAAATAAAATGAGTATGATTTGAAATGAGTCTATTTGTGTCAGGAACATAAACAAGACCTAAATATACATCCATCCATCGGCATGGAAAGAAAACAAACCGACATACCTCTTTAAAGAGGCTTAAGAACATTAAATCTAAAACATGCTTTAAATTAGTAGGAGGGATCGCGACCAAGATTGACAAAGAAAGCCAGCGCTCAAACAGCTGCCTGAAATTAGCACTCAAAACGCTTCCTATAATCACGCTTTCTCTTTCCTATTGCCTAAAAAAACCAACCTCTTTTCTACTGTACACCTCTAAAGAAAACACTCTTTCTGTTGACTTTCTGCTGCTGTCAGTGTCCCAGTTTAACCTTCGTTCAATTTCATTGCTTTCGTTATTCTGATTGTTGTTTTTTTCTCTGATGAAGTTGAGATGAAGTAAGACAGAAACCAGATGATGAACTCTGTGATCTCATCACACTCCAGTACAATAGAGAATAGATGGACAACCTTTTGTTTCTTTCACAGGCCATGAAATTGTTTTAATGGATTATCTCTGTTCATAGACCAAGCATGCATTAGCATTTCATCTGCAGTTTGATCTGAGAGTACATGATACATCACCATAAAGCATAGGTGTCAAACTCAGTTCCTGGAGGGCCACAGCCCTGCACAATTAAGTTACAAACCTAATTAAACACACCTGATCCATCTAATCAAGTCATTAAGGCTGATTTAAACACTGCATAGTATGTATGTTGTAGCGAGAGAGAAAGAGAGACATACACATTTACAATTAACAAATTTGCAATAGATGGGGGTTGAATAAAACAGCATATGGTGGTTAGCTACAGTATGTTTTAAAGCTGAGATGAGTTTAAACTGTAACTGGTCCTAAAATCAGCAAAGGACCAGCTTAAACCAGCAAATCCCAGATCAGTATCCCAGCTTCAAAACATACCTAACCAGCATGTGTTTTTTTCAGCAGGGTGCATTTAATCTTTAATATTTTAATTAATAAAACCATGTTGATGCTGAAAGCTAAAAGAACCATGCATTGATACTCAAGGTCTGGGACTGATATAAAAGTGGACAAGAAACTTTTTATTTAGTCCTTAACATCCCCTAAAGGTCCAGTGGTCTAGCTTCCAATAAGATCACATTTAGATGTTTATCACTCATGAACTTTGCCACAAAGCTGTATTTACTAGGGGTATTTCTTTAAGCTGTTTAAGTTGTTTGCATGTCAGCGAAGCAAGAAAAAAACAAAACAAAACTAACAATGGATGCAGTGTCTGAATTGATGGTAAATTTGTTTAAATGAATGTAATTATTATTTTGATAACACTTTAGTAGAGAACACATACTGTAATATGCATGCTAATAAGAAACAAGTGATAATTGGCCTTAAAAAAAGTCTTACCACAGCAGTTTTACAAAATATTTATTTGATTTACAGCACCATCATTCATTTATTAAACATATCAAAAATACACCTAACCCATGTCCTTTATTTATCACATTGTAGATGTAGAGATAAAAATCTTGGAAACACTTCAGTTCAGGGAAACATTCACACTATAATTAGTTTCTTATTGCTATTTAATGCAAAATATTTAAACTATAAAGCACAGATTAACGTCTTATTCTACATGATCATATTTTAGATCCCTCAGTCCTTAAACTCCATAAACAACCTTAACAACTACCTTACTAACAATAAACAGCAAAATAGTTTAATGAGTCTATATTAACTAGTTAGTTAATGGTGAGAATTGGCCCCTAAACTAAGGTGTGAACAAAATCTTGCAGAATTTTCAGAAAAGGCCCATCATTATCTTGTTATTTGGATGCATCTGACATGTTTGAGGTCCAAAAATATTTTCAGTCACTTTTTGTTTTAAAGTCCAGTTCTCACTGCTCTCTTAATGAACTATTAACTGCTTCAATAAACTCTTAATTACTATTTATTAATAGTTAATAAGATTGTTAAGTTAGGTATTGGGTAGGAGTAAAGAGTTCACCCAAAAAGGAAAATCCATCCCTTTCTTCTTTCTTCTTTCAGACGAATCCATATTTATATTATAATCCATATTATATTTAAAAAATGCTCTTTTAAACTAGAGACCCTAAAAGAAAGTGTTACAGTATAAGATCCACATTTAAAACTTTATAAACCATAGTCTCTAGCTTCTGCTGACTGTTGTATTCATGGCGTTCCAACGATAACGGAGGACATAGACATAGTGTAAGCAAGATAAGCATAAAAAACGCTCCATAAAGACAGTGATTTGTGCTTCTGCAGTAACACAAAGACTTTTTATTCTATCTTGGACTACCCATCATTGTAAGGAAACAGATGTGTGAAAATAAATAACGACAGAAGTAATGCTTTCAGGCGACTGCTACTTTAAACATTTTGAATCAATCTGCTAGCAGTTGCTAAGTGGTCCAAATCTCTTTTGAAGCATTTTGCAGCAAATATATAAATATGGAGATAAAATATTTTTAGCTTCTCTGGCATAAGAGCTGCCCATCTGTTTGAGCTCTTGGACATTGCTGAGAGTCTGCGGCATTAGGACTATGATGAGCGAGCAGCACATATTTGAAGAGAGTGTGCACCGTTAATGCTGCTTTCACCCGCACGACTTCATGATGTGGGTAATGCACTCATATAAGCCTCTCTTTGAGGGCAGTTTGATGGGTTTATGTTCTGCCTTATTGGCCTCCATCTCTGCATCCACACATTGGCCTTTGACATCTCTCTCTCTCTCTCTCTCTCTCTCTCTCTCAGCGCCTGCAGTACAGCTGGGCTTCAAAGACGAAGGATAACACATTACACCGCATCCACAGCTGTGTGTTTTCACTTACACACTTAGACTTTTGGCTGGAGGTTGGTCATGTGGATGAAGAACAGATTTAAATCCCAAATTCCCTACAGCAAAGCATACAGAATAATGAGCTGTCAATAATCATTTGGCAGCAAGAAATGCAACGTATTCCTTTGTTCTGTTACGGTTGATATCTTTGACCTCACAAGAGATGAAATGTTGTGTCAAACATAGTCTGTGCTTGTGGTCTACAGCATTTGGTTAACAGTGCCTTTTCTTTCAGTATATAATAACTTCAATGGCATAAAGTAGATTGAAATTAAATTAGATTAGGATTAAACACTGGTGTTAGATGAAAGATACAAAACTGGAGAGACTGCTTTGCCAACACTTGCTTTTATGTGGCTATAGCTGACAAATGGATGAAGGTATATTTATCCAGATTTTAGTATCATGTAAAAGGGAACAAATGTTTGACACAAAAGCCTCATAAATGAACATAAATTAGGGGGGGAAAGCCACCAAAATGTTTTAATATTTTAACTGTAAAATGTTTAAATTGCATGGCCTGCTTTATTTTAAGGTGTCACATGTTATATGTACTTACTTATATTAATAATAAATGATACATAATTACTTGCAAGTAAAACCCTAATCCTAACTATATAGCAAGTACACATAGTTAAAAAGTATTACTCAGTACTTAAATGTATAATTGCATTGTAACAAGAACACCTTAAAGTGTAACCTGAAAACTAAAAATTGATTTTGTTAATGCCAGTATATATTTATATTGTGTTTCGTGATGAGGATAGGTTTATTTCAAATTTGAATAACCTATCAATTCATTGAAACTCTCTGCAAGAGTAATGAGGAGTTTACCTTGGCCATATACAACTGACACAAAGCTCACATGAATGCAGCCAAGGCTTCTGGGATACATCAGCCCTGATGGCAGCGAGGGTGTCCTGCAGCTCAAAAGTGACCATGAGCAAGTGACAGCTGAATGTTTTCCCATTATGAGCCGGGATCTTAGCTCATGACGTGGTTGTCAGGACGTGTTCAAGGCTGGGACGAGGTGACACAACGCAAGGTACATCCAGTAATCTCCACAGGATGAAGCTTCGGGAAAGGTGTCGTGCAGAAAAAGACAGAACGTCATGTCATAAAAGCTTTCCTCTTGCTGATCCTACAATGCATCTCAGCACACGAAGGCCACATCCATGAGAGTCATGCACAATTAGTCTTCTAGCTCCTGAAGGTCAGTGCTTAAGCTCAACGCCACAACCTCCATCAATCACACATTACATGTAATGAGCTCTAGTAATTTCTGTTCAGGACTGCATATAGAGGATATATTAGAGAAGCCAAGAATGTCTGTCTCCTGTATATTACTTTACTTGATTATTCGTATTGCATCTGTTAACATAAACTGCTGAAGCTGAATGCGTGGGAAGCTTTAATTATGTGTGAGGTTTATACTCAAGACGTGTGCAATCTGAAACATCCATGTTTTCATTATTGAATTATTGTACATTTTCGTATTCAATATTCAATCATTTTCTGCATCGCTTCATTAATGTGGTTTTTGGCATATGTTTGTTTGGGATTGCTACATTACATTACATTTTGAAATAGAAAGACTGAAATGGTATTTTATTGTAAAACATACTGCAGCACGTTGTAAAATGCTTTTAAATAGCTGTGGTTGCTGGAATGCGACCATTAAAAAATACGGTAACAACGTTAAACTTACAGCTGAATACTGTCATTTCACTAACTGAGATATTGTTAATATACCAATTTATTAAAGTAGTGAAATCTGTTTTGTAGCTTTGAAATACACTGATAAGCACCAAATGCAGGTGGTGATGAGAAAGTCACATGATGAACCAAAACCCATCACAAGCAGATTTTAAATATGAACATATCAAGAAGGAGCTCAGAGTCATTCTCACAAACACTAAACACCATCATGATGACTCATTAAACTGAAATACGAAATAAATAGGGATGTCCCGATCGCGATCGGCTGATCTGTAATGTGCGTTTTGTCAGTAAACTCGGTCCTGTAATCAACGCTAAATGCCATCAGGTGCGTGATTTCACATTGAGCCGTTGTTCTATAAATTCATCCTACCCGTGAATCCGTCCTACTTACGCTCACCGCGCATGCGCACCTCAATATTGCATTCA
>JAUCMS010000028.1:2636258-2652535 GCA_032357445.1 Enteromius radiatus | reverse complement strand
CGCGCCTGCATTATTTTCACAGTAAAAGTCTAAATACGGTATTATATTGTGAATTATCACAGTTAAAACCTGTGAAGGGGTAATAATGTAATTAACTGTGAAATATTACAGTTATATATTGTGAAATCCTGGAAAAAATTTACAGTGTACTAGCGTTTGTGGTATAGTGTTCCAAAATGAAAAATAGCCGTGTAAATACATGACGCATGTAAATAACCAAAGAAACAAATGTCTGTGGAATGTCAGACACTCAAATGTTGCAGAGGTGCTTTCAGACCATGAATGTCAAAATAACCGTAATGAACTCATACACCTCACAGCTGAGTACACAGTGCGTAAGTACATAAAGTACAGTGCATCATTTGTGACTCAAACCAAATGTTTGCTTCAGAGTCAGTGATGTACGAGCGATTGCAGAACTCTCATTAAGAGAGTTTCTGTATGACGAGACAATTTATGAGATTCAATGATGGTTAGGATGCTGTCTTAGAACTACGTAGGGAAGGAACAGAGCTAGTGTTTTTCATTGGCACGCATCAACACTGAGTTCAAAGTCCACTGGCCTGCACATAACATGAGAGCTGTGACGTCACATTTGACAAAATCATTGCTCATCGCGCATCAATCAAGCAGAAATACGCAGCGATAGCGGCTCTATTCTTAGCGGGCACTAAAGGTTGACCCGTCCAAAGGTCTGGTTGCCCTGGGCGACCGCTGATGTCACATCCATGTCCAGCAGACTGTGGCTTTACACAAATGTCATCTCACACACACATATATGTTTATTGCTCACTGAGCGCAGCTGCTGTCGAAGCCAGAGCTCCTATAAAACCAGAGGAAGTCGCAGAGTTACTGTAGCCATTCTGACGCAGTTCACCCCGAATGACCTTTTCGACTGGCCTGTTTGCGGTTTGTGTTCAAGATGTATAATTCAGCACACTCTGAGAACTGCAATTCTTCTTGCTTGCATTCTTCATTAGGGTTGTAAGTCTCTATGTTTCATTCTGCCCATGACGTTTTAATGCTGACAAGTATCCAGCAGTAATATATTATACATCATCTTAAGATCCCTGGAAAAAAATCTGGTGGTGGACTTTAATAAAAAATTAAGATTGTCCCTATTGGTGCATGTATTAATTAGATCGGCCTCTAAAATATTGTTCTTTTTATTCTTTGTATAATTCATTTTATTTTGTCTTTTGTTTATTGTATTACCTGTTTTTATTTAAGTTCCTGTTTTATTCTCCTCCATCAAATTATATTTCCTTGTAGGTGTTATGAACATTTTTCTCTTAATTCTTTTTTTGTACTGTAAATTCTATTCCATATACAGTAGTTACACCAAATAGTTATTCTGTAAAATCTTGTTGTCGCAAATTCAAATTCAGAGTACATATACATTATTAACGTGATTTTAAAAAAAATACTTCTTTATTATATCTTTTTTTTTTCATTAGAAAGTGGTGTCTAGAGAGAATTAGTAATATACTCTTAAATGCGACTTGAAGGACATTCTGCATTCAGCACGTTTCTTTTTGTATTTTTTATTGAGGAAAACGTGTCAAATCATCAATCAATGAAACACAAAACTTCTGCACAAAATAAGCAGTTAAAAAAAGACATTTAGCAGCTTGAACAAAGAATTCAAAGCAGAATGACAATTAATTTCACTGATACAATAAGAAATACAAGCATGATGTGTGTGTTTGTCCTAAAAATGTGTTGCTGTTGTTTTTGTTTTTTCACAAGACATCTGAACACTAAGCATTTGGCATCATCCAAAAATGCCGAGTAAGGAACTCAAACTTCACAGAGCGAGTCAAACATCCCGCTGCCAGCAAAATCCACAGGATACTGTCAAAATGTTAAGACAAACTGGAGGGCGAGTGAGAACCACAGACATGTAAAATACTAAAAGAGGTGAGACATCATGATCAGCACAGGATCAGTCTATAAAACACTGCAGAGATCACATCGATTAAAAACAAATGTTAATGCAAATTCTGCTAGAGGTCGATCGAAGGAACAGCCCTGTCTACTTTTCTTTAGAAATGCATCCATTGATGTTTTTCAAAGGGCCATTATGAAGAATCACATTTTGCTTATGCACTGTATTAGGGTTTCCTTATCTGGCAAGAAGCTAATAATTCATAAAAAAATTAAAAAAAAATCTAAAATCAAAATAAATTATTTTAAAATAAAATAACATACAACCGCAGCTCCTAGTAAAGTCATATAAGCAGGAGTGCAGGAATAAAGCAAACAGTCCAACAAAAAAAAAACAGAGGAATCCTGAATCACTTTGGGAAAAGGTTGCATGATTGAAACGGTGTTTTAAAATCTTTTTTGTTTAAATAAAAACAAAAATCAAACAAAGCACTTAAAAAAATACAGTTTGTTTTTTTGTTTGTATTTGTTTAGCTGCATGTCAAGAGACAGTTAACATCAGAGAACCGTGAACATACAACTGTGTTGTTGTTATTATTATTAAAATATTCATTAAAAATCCCAGCAATGAACTTCAAGTAAATACAAGTGAATACTTTAGGTCAAAGTGATTCAGTAGACAAATACACTTGGTAATAAACATACTGTTTTTGTATTTAGAAATCAAAACTAGCGTCCCAGTCCAAAATGAGTATTTATTCAGCATCCGCAAATTTCTCATAACAGACAGACGAATACATTTCTCACACATCAGCGATGTCCACCGTGTGATCAGAAACTCACAAAGAGCATGCCATTACAAAAATCAAGCAGTTAAATGAACATAGGACCCAAATCTTGTGCATGAGCCGAACAAAGCACAGGGTCTGACATATTTATAAGGGCCTTTTGCATCTAAACATCACAAAGTGGAGGAAATACACTAAATCAGAAGCTGAAATATTATGAGCGGACCTCAATGAAAAAGCATGATATGACCCTTTTAAAATCTCATTCAGACAAATAATCAGAATTCCGTCTTATGCATTGCTTATTTCTGCCAATTTCATCTTTATAATGCCAAATTGTCTACGACGGAGCACACTTTGATATGAGGAATGTTGGAAACTTGATCGCAAAGTTTGCATTCCACTGAAGCAAACTGATCTGCGCTTCTCAGTCCTATTAAATCCTTGAGTCTGTTCAGCAAAATTGCCCACAGTAATGAGAGAAGCTGTATTGATTAAAAGACATTTGTCGAAGGAGATAAACCCCTTCACCAGCTGCACCCATCTCTCCAGCCCTCCCTCCCTCGCTCGCTCGCTCTCGTCTGCGTCTCGCTCTCCCTCACACTTTCACTCTCCTCTCAAGTCTCTTTGTCAAGTCTAAACATATATCCCACGGCCCCGCCTGCTTCCTTCCGCAGCGCTATTAATCAAGAGCAGGTTAACACTCTGTTAACAGTGGGTGAACGCGGGGTCAGGTTCAGCTGGCGGAGCAGCTGTGACGGGAGAGCAGGAACACAGCGGGTTTTACTTCAGCAGGAGCTGTCGAATTCCCTGCTCGGATGTTACAGCAAACAGCGTCCCGCTGTCAGAGGCGCTTCTGCAAACACCTTTCATCCAAAAAGTCCAGAAACAAATCAAGCGTTTCCTTTGTTTTTAACGATTCGATGGCTTCTCAAAGCTGTGGATGCTGCCCAGAGACAATAAATTAAGAGACAGACACTGAACTGCAAACAAAGATTTACACTTACGCTTGTTTCGTAAATCAGGACGCACCATGTACATTCACAAGCTTTTAATCTTTGTCGTGTTTCGCGATTTCGAGGTTGCTTCGCTCACCTCAGCATACTGCATTGATGTTAGGCACTTCGAATGCATTCACAAGTAGAAATATAGACAGCACTATCACACCGTTTGATAGTCTGGGTAGTATAAAAATACAATCTTAAAATCTTTGGTTTGTACAAACTGTAATCGTTGGTTTTTGACTTCCTCCCCTCTTCTTTGTAAATCTTTTTAAAAGGTTCTTAGCAATACACTGGTTTCCATTTGGACTAAAGGGTGCAACTGCAGCTTTCCAAAACCTCACACATCCCTTCTCTGTGCATCTAGTGACTGGTACTCAACCAATCAGAAACGCACTTGAGGACTTAAAACCTCACCATCAGCAGAGAAATTAGGCAAGGCATAGCAGAAGTTGCCTACCAAACCCATTCGAGATAACAGACAAACCCCATTCATTTCACTCAAGCATCGATGCACATTGGGGAAGTGGACGGTAACGCTCAGAGTCAATTGCGAAACGGATACAAAGACGCAATGATTCAGCTCAACTTGGCGTTCAGTTGCACGGCAGCCATGTGGAGTAGGTCTGCTGATGGCAGGTGAAGACCGGCTGCACTTGGGCAATGTAATAATTGCTAAAGTTACCGTCTGCTACGTAAGGGGCAGGCTGGTAATAGCAAGTGACGTTGGCCACGTTGGGTATGACGTTCTGCTCAGCCAACACGCGCACCGCTAGCATAGCGATCAGCCCAAGGGTCTGCCGCCGCTCGTGTCCCATCAGACACACCGTGCTCTCGTTCACCACCCCATGCAGCGTCGTCAGATAATCGTACTTGCGGTCCTCCAAGCCCACAAAGTGGTTCTGGAGGTAAGACTCCAGCTTGCGCTGCTGTTCGCTGATGTCCGAGAAGTCGATGAAGAAACGGGAGCACATGTAGCGCTGGAGAGACTTCATCTCCGACTCGGAGGCGGCTCGGAAACCCCTGACCAGAAGATGGCAGTACTTCAGCAGGCCGCCTCCTCGGATCTCCTCGGGGTTCCTCGTGCAGATCACCTTGTTACGCAAGTGGTCCAGCGCCGTGGAGAAGTCTCCGTACACGCTCTCGCCGATGATGGTGGGGTGAAACGTCTTGGCCATGGGGTTCTCCGAGCACTCGTAGAAGAGCAGCAGAGAGTCCAGCTTAATCTGGAACGAGTCGACGCTGAACTCGAACTGCCGGCGCAAGGAGTCCACGAACTTGAGCTCCACGTTTTTGCCCCGGTTGTTGGAGAGAGAGATGAGACTCCAGCGGTCCGAATCATTGCACACTTTCACCATCTTCTGCACGTATGCTTCCTGCAAAGCAACACAAGCAATGGTTTCAGCATTTAATGCATTAAGATCCATTCAAATGCACATCCGTTTGCCGTATCATTACCTGTCGCAGGAGATCTAAGAGGCTCGATCGGCTTTAACCTGCTTTAGCGCAATCCTCTTACTGACAGAAAACCGACATTTCACCAGCCTATCCGTAAACTACTCTAATTGCATTTCTACTAAATGTCACTGGAGACTAAGCAGATGATCTTAAATAACGTACTGAATGGAAAATCACAATGCAATGTAAAGTCAAGCAGTGACAGCAGTGTCCTTTGGCGTGACACGTTCTACTTCATTTTTGCTGTTTATCTTAAACACCCCTTTTTATTAGTTATTGTTATCTTATTAAAGGTCTGCTGATGATAATAAATGGTGGCCCCTCAAAAGTAAAGTAAAGTCACCGTTTACTGTACTGATTGCAGGAATACAAAACATTATGAGCATGAAATATTACATTTTACAATTATAAACAGCCCAAAGATGCAGATTAGATGGCAAAAAGACGGCAAAATAACTTTTCATGCATATAAAATCAATATGACTATTATTAGGCTGTATTCATAACTGTACAAGATGAACTTAGCCAGATTCAGTACACACACACACACACACACAAAAAAAAACTTATACGTTTTGCATTCAGTTGTTATGAGATTTTGGAGATTTTTAAAAACTATTTGCAGAACTGTCGAAATGAACTGTACACGTGATTAAAGAAATGTCAACCATGTAAACACCTAATATATAAACTTTTCAATTACAAGTACATTTGGACCTGTAAAGTCCACTGCTCTCGTGAATCTGAGCACTCACCTTCAGGGTCAGCGGAGTGATTTTCTCTTTATTGACCCCATCAGGTAAGAAGTCCAGCAGACAGTCCAGCACTATATTCTTGACGATCTGAAACTCCGTCTCTCCCTTCAGGTCCACGCAGAAGATGAGATCCAGGTCCTTATAGCCGAGCCCGCTGTCCTCGTGCAGGACGTGGCTGGCGGCGGATCCGTTCAGACGCACATCCCGCACATGGATGCGCTGCTCTCGCATGCGGCTCCGCACCGCCGTCACGATCCGCCGCGGCTTCATCTGCAGCGTGGGGAAGTTTCCTCGGCCGTGGATCGGGATGCTCTCGGTCAGGATGAGGTCCAGCCGCTGGACCTGCTCCCAGCTCAGCACGCTGAAGTTCGCGCTGTCCTCTTCAGCCATGGTCGCGTCTGCTGGAGGAGTCGAGGAGCGATCTACTGCCTGGAGATGTTAGGAGGAGAGCTGAGGAGACGCATAATGCGCTTGACGCGAGACGCTGCGGAGGTCTGTCCTTCTTCTGGGTGCTGTTGTGGTGGAGAGGGTCATCCGCGCACGCAGTCCTGGAGAGAGTGGAGTATGACAACAGTCTGGTAGTGCTGGAGCTTTCTGTGCGCCTCAGGTCACGCCTATCACTTCAGCGCGCGCGCACACACACACACACACACACACACACACACACAGCTGTGCGCTCAAACTCATATTTAGATACATCAAGATAACAATACTGGCTTACACTTAAATTTAAGGTCTCATTGTTACAGTGTAGTTACTGAGTAATATTAACTGCATAATTACTATAGTTAGTTTGAATTAGGGTTTAGGTTACTTGCATGTATTTATGCATAATTTATTAGAAGCCTGCACATGACAAGGACACCTTAAAATAAAGTGTTGCCCAACACTGACAAGCATTTATGGTAAACTAAGTGACATTTTTATATTTAAATATGTTTGTAACTACACATTTGTGATAATAAAGTTGCAATATATCAAATATATTTGAATATAAATCATTTATTTAAAATATATTTACATTAAATGTAATACTTGAAAGCACTACAGTTGAATTTATAATCCTGTACTTTACATTAGTCAACATCAACATAAGTGTATGTCTTTAATGAACAACAAAAACATGAAAAAACCCCAAAACAAACAATGGTTTAAAATGTACTTTAGAGTAAAACGTTTAATTTGACATTATTATATGGTGTACTTTTAATAATAAGTGCACTTAGGTGCGTCATGAAAGTGTCTCTCTTTAAGTGCGCTTAAGGTGCCTTTTCATTAATAATGATGATAATGAATTTTTTTTTTTTTTAAATAGACCTGTACCTTTAAGGTTAGAAACACACTACAAGTGCACATTCAACACAACTGACAAATTATTTTCTACAAGGTCCCGGATAATATTCATAATAATTAAAGCACATCATAGAGAAGTGCATTGTTTAAAAGTGTAATAAAAGCAGAAATGCAGCTGAAAATGCCATTCTGCAAGTGAGAAGAAATAGAATGCAAGTCAATACAGCACAAAGTAAATGAAGAGTGAGTGTCAGGAAGTTTGGTGTATTTTATTGCCCTCTAGGGACGTGATAGAAAAGCGTCTTGAACAAAAAAGGATTCCATCTGGTTTGTTGCACATCTGTAGACACCTGCATTTCCATCAGTAAGCACACTTCGATTTGAAAGTCACTATAAAGAAGCTTTTGTGGAATGGAAGGGTTCTTTACAGAAGCATCAGTGCCAATAAAGAACCATTAGTTTAGTGTGTCTCAGGACATCACTGTAATATTCAATGAGCATTCATTTTTCAAACCCCCACCAAGTGCTACGTCCAAACTTCATAACCTTAAACGACTGAGGGCCGTCTGTGACAGAGCGAGGCCAGGCAGAGGTGAGTCTTCTGCTCATGTCAGAGTGGAGCAGCTGTCAATCAGGATTCATCAGCGGACACAAAGTCCTGCGTCACTGCACTCACCCAGCCCTTTAAATCTGTTTGATCCTATTTAGGTTAACACAGGCTAAACCCTATGAGCAAGACCAGTAGACCTACAGCAGAAGAGATGAATGCAATAATGCATAACCTATATGTGACCACTGACCCATATTTATATCTATATTTATCCTCACCCTCCAAGTGTTTTAAAGTTCAGTCATCATTTCCTCACCCTCGAGTAGTTTCAACTCTTTGTTCTGCTGAACACAAAGGAAGATATTTTGAAGAAAGTTTGTAACCAGGCTGTTTTTTTTTTTCCTATTATGGAAGTCAATGGTGATTGGTTATAAACTGTCTCCGAAATATCTTCTTTTGTGTTCAGCAGGACAAAAAATTCACACAGGTTTGGAACTGTTTCTTAGTTTCTTACAAAAATGTGTTTTTCATGTCATCGTCCTAATAGCCAAACACATCATCACAATACTGGAAATGGAAGAGTTTGATTCTGTGCTTCAGTTTGTCTGCTTGGCACGGTCTCCGCTGAGGAGAAATCAATGATACGTCTGAAAGAAAGCGTTCATTTCCAATTCTTATATTACAGCGCCCCCATCACAAACAATTTGTCATGAGTTCTCAGGATGTCCATGTGTGCCAAGTTTGAAATTATTAGTGTTTAGAAGATATGGATTTCTGAACTGAACAGCTGAATTAAACACTGAATTGGATTGGCCTTTATAAAGCACTGCAGTGATGATGTCATTTTATAAGCTCACTCAACAAAACACAGCAGCATTTTTCCATTGGCTTTTGGATTATTGCAGAAAATAAGTTTACACTTAATTTTGATAGTTCACTTTAGACTTTCTACTAACTACAAGTAACTTTGTAACTACATGCCAACTAATTCTCATTGATTCCCCGCTACATGTCTATAACTCTCAGAGTAGACTGTTAGGGTAGGTTTAGGGTTAGTAAAAGTGTGTCATCAAAATAAAGTGTTAGGAGATATTAAGCAGACTAATATTCTAAAGACTGCTAGTTGACATGTAGTTACAGAGTTACTTTCTGTTAGTAGAGACTATCGAAATAAAGTGCTACCAAAAATAAGCTTTGTTGCTAGAAGGAGTTTTGCTCATCGTGATAAAATTCATGAATGAACAGAGCAATCAGCAGAAGCCCAACGAAGTCACATGACTTCAGCATCAGCACCATGAAACTATTTTTATCATTAATATTATTAGAAATGTGAAAATATTTTGAGCTTGTGGTCAACACAGACCTTATTTCAGGCACTGAGACCAAAAACCAGTTAAAAATACATAAAAAGAAAAAAGACTGATTCATTCCTGAAAAGAAGCATTTGTGGGTCTTGGCCTACAAAAATATCATCCTTTCAGCTCTTGGCAAATATAATTTATGGAGCTAGGACAAGAGCCCTGAAAAAGAGAGAAAAAATATATATATATTTGAAGAACGATTTACTGAAGAAAGATATTTCAGCATGCTTTAGCAAGGAGAGAAAAGTCCTGTGGTTCCAGTGATGGTATCAGTACCTTTCATAAATCGGTATTTAGTATTCCAAGATCTTAGAATAGGTTAATTCTGGTTTTAATCTTAGAAAAACCCTTGTAAAGAAACTGTAAGGAAAGAAAATGAATACAAAATAACATGCAAATGTGTTCTTTCATATGTAAATGTCTTGTATGAACAATGTTTTAAATATAAAATATAACTTTCAACAGATCTCTGTTCATTTTTTATTCATTTTGCAAAAAAAAAAGAAAAAAATAATGTTCTTATTCAGTATTTTCATCTTGTTTCCCAGTTCAAGTGTCTAAAGACATCAAGATACATTTACTCAACTTGGAAACGCCATAAAATAATCATTCTTATAATAGTTTTATGAGAAACTGTTCATTCAAAGTAGAAAAAATGACATGTTTGCTCTTGTTTTAAGGATAAACTCACTTAATGTTGTTCAGTTACTCAGACATGAAGAAATGCATCTCAATAAATGCATCTTCATTAACTTCAGACTTTCTGAAGTTCATTTAAGATCACTTTAGGCCTTATCTTTTTTTTTTTTATTTATATTTCCAGAAATCCCTCACATGGTCCCAGTCAGCAACAGAGGCATGAGCACATCTGAAAGTGAGCTGCAGTGTTCAGTAAGTGACTCAGAAGTGCCCGGGCCAGAAGTCTGAAGCTGCAGTAAACAGCTCATTTACAGCGACAGCAGCACATCTCTGAGAAACAAAAAGATGTTGAGATTACAGCTGACACGTTCACAAATCAAACTAAGTGTGCAAATGTGTTTTCTGCTGAACTCTTGTGTATGGCATGTTCACTCTCTCTGTGAAATAAACAGCATGGGCTGCCAGCTATTGACACGGCTGGCCATTGATTATGTTTGTTTGAAGAAATAACTTGCTGAGCACATGAGGCAACAATGTGCGGAGGTGTTCATGCATGCACTCGTATGCATGTTTATTTCCAAAGGGTCAAATGTTCAAACAGTCTGTATATGCCTCATTAAAACCTTCACCAGTCATCACCAGAATGTTTACAGTCCAGTTAACATTAACTTTTCTTTTCAAAGTGACCACATATAAACACAAACATGCATTATAAACTGAACAAACATGTAACATGTACTGTAACTGACAGTATTTACAATATTTACAGTGATATTAGTTTATAGTTCTTGCCCCACTGGGTTTAAAGCTAAACATGCAAATGCTCAGTTATCAGATCTTTGAAGGAAATGTCAAATGGTTAGACTATTTATATTACAATATATTGTATTATGTTCTATTATATAATATTCTATCATACACTTTTTTTCTATCATTTTGGTGAGCCTAGTGTTATAAGTGAGAGTCATTTGCACTCAGCTCAAGATTTTGAGAGAAAGGTTCTTCATTCTTCAACTCCTAGACATTAAGGATCGCTCACTGTAGAGCATACAGATGTATATATACAGTATAAAATGTGTGTCCAAACATTTGAGCGAATGTTTTGATGTGTCCAAATTGACTTAATGCGATTGTGTTAATGACTGTCGTTCATGGAGACAGAGAAATAAACATGAGAGCTTGAATGTGTCATTTGTACTCTGGTTTTCTTGGACCAGTAGCCTCGGTAACTATAGTAACTGCTGCTCAGTTAGTTTTGGGAGAACACCAGAATTAAAGTCATTACAGAATAGAATATCCAAGTCCCTTCTTAGTTCATTCATTTTAGTCAGGTCATTAAAAGTGAGTCATTTTTGACCCATTCCACCTTAACCATTCAGAGTCAATTATACGTGAATCATTCATCGGGTGCCAAAAAGAACAGCACAGGAATAAAAATGTTAAAGTTAGCCAGTTAACATTCATGCGGTGCCAGCCGTGGCTAGTCATTCAAACACGCTCCTCCTGAAATTTGTTTATCAACATAATTTCACGAGTTCACGCTTTCTCATTAATACGAGTAAAATAGTGTGTTTGGCTTGCTGTCCGGGGGAATGAGCCGGGAGCTCGGAGGACTGCTAGTGTCTGGCAGAGCTCGGCATCCGGCTTGAACCCCGTGTGCTCCCAAAAAAGGCTTAAGAATGAGGACAGCAGCCAAACGTAGAGCGCCCCTTGAAATAGCGTCAAGTGTCCGGGTGGTTTGGATGGAAGCATACCCTCTGCGGAGGGTAGAGATGCAACGTCATAGGATCTCCAGGGTAATGGGTAGTCTTGGATAACTGAAGTGGAAAGTTTTGAAAGATCTCCAGGTGGCGAGGTAAGACTGTAGGGTTCTGGGGGCGACTGCTTGCAGTATTGAGTTTAGAAAAGCTCTGAGGAGTGGTCATAATGGGTGGTTTACGGGAATATCAGCTGCAAATAGGGAGGGACTGGGGTCGGCTGGGGATCTGAATCTGGGGCCAGCGTCCTGAATTTCTGGAAAAGAAAGCAAGAAAGGGAGTCAGCAATAGAATTCTCTTTACCAGGGATATGCTTAGCAGTCAAAATGAATTGGTCTCGTGCAGAGATCCAAATAAGGCGTCTGAGGAAAAGCATGATATGGTATTGTTAATACACTGGACGGTATCCTTGTTGTCGCAGTGGATGACAATGCTTGAGGCTGACCATTCTTTCCCGCAGAGGGAAGCAGCAACAACAATGGGGTAAAGTTCGAACAGGGCTGAGGAAGCTTGGTGGGGGGTAGGTCTGAGAGTTGGGTGGGCCAAGGGGGAGGCAAACCAACGGCTATGGCAGAATCCACCGAAACCAATGGAGGGGGTTGCATCTGTATACAGCTGGATTTCCCGTTCCATTGGGAAACTAAGGAAACCCAGAGTTGGAGTTCGTGCAGGCATGGGGCTGTTATGGTAATTTGGTCTTCGAGTGCATGGGTGGATGAGGCTAGTTTTAGCAAATGGGAAATAAAGGGGCAGCCTTGCGGGATTATGCGCAATGCAAAGTTTAAATGCCCCAAAACAGACAGGAGTTTGTGTTTGGAGTGTCGGGGATTTGGGGCCAATCATGAATTTTGCTTCTAATTCTTTTTTGTTTAGAAGTTCAACTGATTCAGGATCAGTGTTGGCGGACTGGAAATTGGGGCAGATGTACCTGAGAGGATTTGGGATGGAGGTTCCAGGGCTAGTGGGGAGAGGGTTGGCAGTGGAGAAAGAAAATGGAGGGCGGGAGGTAGATGAGAAGGGGGGAAACAAGGGGGTGGGGGCTGGAGCTGGCCTGGGGGGTGGGTTAGTGGGGAAGCTCAAAGAGGGGACAGGTGGGAAGGAAGAAAAGGATAGACTGTGTCCGTTCGTCCAGGTCCAATGATAGGTTGGGCTGAGGAGAGAGAGAGGGAGAGGTTAGTATCATGGCTAGTGTCTGGAGTGGAGGTCTGGTTTGAAGCAAATAGCAGGTTGGGAGGGGCGGGAGGCCAGTTGAAGTGTTGCTGATCTTGGGGGAGCTGGTACATATTTCCGGGCGGAGGCAGAGTTGAGGGTCCGGGCTGGCTGTTTGATGGGGGTGGTATGATGGACCGGGATGGAGGCTCATGCTGGTGGCTGATTTAAGGAGGAGAGCTGGGGGTGAAGGCGTCCAGGGCCAGGCCGAGAATGGGGGACAGCTTACTTCTGCATCCAGGGCGGAGGTGAGTGGAGGAGGAGGCCGGCGTGGTTCTTTTTCCTGTTGGTCTTGCTTTTGGCTTGCTAGCTGAAGCTGGGAGAGGAGCAGGGTCCTCTTGGTCGTGCTCAAAGGAGTATTCTGAGTCTGACATCTTGTCAAGCAGAGCTGGGTCATACAAGAACAAGAAGCGGAAGGGAGAAAATCGTGCTGATACAAGGCGGAGTCTCTTAGTTCCGATTGGGAGAGCGGGTAATAGGCTGATTGGGATTGCGGTGCCAGCCGTGGCTAGGCTTTCGAATGCGCTCCTCCTGAAATTTGTTTAGCAACATCGTGGAGAAAGCCTGGAAGGCCTTTGGGGACAGAACGGAGCGGAGCGGAGCTCAGCTAATCCTATTCTATGTTTTTTAAAGAGCAAAGTGTTTCCCAGCGCAGCAGCATCAATCCTTGCACAGCAACACCTGACGGGTTTCTCTAGAAGTCTCTCTATCCTGCCTTCGTAATAAATCCACACGGCACGTGCACGGAGGAGCCCCCATGAGGTCAAAGGTGCGGGAGATCTGTGATGTCACTGGAAGGGTAAAGCACGTTTCTGGGCACGCTCAGAATACTCTCTACTCGTAGCCTTAATTATTCAGAGCAGTTGACTAACACGAATCTGGTAATCCTTACTGCTGGCTACACACAACTAAATGAGATCAGAGCAGCTGGGAATCTGGGTTAACAACGGCACAAGAAACTTCAACTGCAAAGTCTTCTTTATCATTATTCCCTCCAAACATCTTATAAAAACATCACAAGTAACTCCAGTCCATCAGTTAACATCTTGACAAGCAAAAAACTCTTTAATGTATTTGTAACTTGTTTTAATTTTAAACCCATAATCTATAACAACACTTCTTCCAGTGAAAACGTCCATCTCCTGTTGTCTCTCAAGCCACTTATTTGTTTAGAGCTGTTTTTTGGACTCTTTTGGGTTGTGAAAAGTGCTTGATCTGTGCAGATTTTTCAAAAGACATCACATATTAAGTTAAAAATCGATTTAATTACTTTTATACATGAAAAGTGTTGTTTTCAGTTGCGTATTGGCACAATCATGAGAGTGAGGCTGGGTTTGAGTCTGTACAAATTAATCCCGGGATGGTTTCTCCATACAGACGACTGACTACAACTTTCCATGAGGAATTTAGGAATGCATTTCAGCATGACAAAATCTCAGAGCAAACTAAATATGAACATTCATAAATCAATTCAACACCTAGAACATTAGGAGATCGAAATATTTAATTTTTCATTTGTACACAGACCCAACTGCATTTTTGGTGATGATGGCATGGTCAGAGTAAGTGGCTAATGAGCTGGATTACTCAGGATGTCTCCTTACACAGGACAAGCAGTTTGGAAAATGAATGAATAGATGCATTAGTAGTGAAAAGGTCTATCATATTAGATACGATGAATAAGCAATTATGGTGACATACAGCAAACAGCATGAAATACGGCACATTTGCATTCTCCTTAAAATGCTGATTTTGCTCTGTTTCCAGCACACAAAGGCATTTGACAATCTGTTGAATTGATGTAATGATGTCAGAGAATTGAATTAAATTAGCAACTCAACAACAGGGTCTATATCCGGTAACCTGGCAGGGCATCATCTCCCCTCTCTGACTAATTCAGTCAAGTAAGTGATTATCAGTCACCTCAACGTGTGTCTGGCAGATGCTTGAACTGGACGGTCGCAGTAATTACTGCATATTAGGACCCTTAACCATCATGCACTTATTTCTGGCGGGGTCATCTCATGCACTCTACGTTTTCATTCTCTGATGACTGTAACGTATGCAAAGAGAGAGGTTGGTTCGAAAGGAAAGGACCGTCTGCTTAATCAAATCACACCAAACATCCAATTCATTAGGACGGCCTTGAGATGACTGCATGAGAGCAAATTTGACAAATGAAAGAGGGCTGACATCACTCAAGTCACGTCACTGGAGACACGTTCTGCTCTGACCCCAACGACTGTAAAAACACACTGGGAAAACGGCTCAGACAAAACATGCAGAGGTGCTCGACGAGGACGTATGATGAGACTGTTATGCCTCAACTCACTCCTGTCTGGACTAAATTCCAACATCTGAATGCATGACAGAACTACTTAAACATTCACATCAATTACAGTCAAAATAATAGATCAGGAAAATTAAGGCTGAACTCATGAAAGATGAAACGTATTTGACATTAAGTAAAACGTCCCAATTAGCCAAAATTATGCTTTTAGGTGTCCCGCCCCCTATTGGCAGATTTGGGCACAAATTGGTGGACATACTGAAATTGAGCTGTTCTCGGTGTGTTTCAGTTTTCGTAAAGTTTGGGCATTGTATTGAGCAGATACAGAGTCAAACAATCAAAGTGGCTAATGCCAGATCGTTTAGTTGGCTTATGTCTTCACATCCCTTTAATAAAGGATTTTGTTACGATGCATGACAAATTTTATGTGAATTGAAGGAGTGTCGCCACAGTAACCGTGTGTAAAACTCCCTGATGTATTTTAAAGATTCTATGCCACAAAATTAAACTATTTCACATACTTTTGAAAATACAGTATTTAGTTGATCCTGATAAGTGCTCATCGTTGCAGTTATAAACATGACGGCTTTCATCTTTCATAAAGTTTGATGTCATGGCAACTTTGTTTACAGACAGAGCGTTAGAGAACATGACACATGTCTCCCGGAAATCCTGTATAATTTAACCAATCCGATGACGACTTTCAAACTCCTGAAGTGTTTCGAGGTAAGTGTGCCATATGCATCAGACATTTAGACAACTGTCGGTGGGCATGACGTTGGAGGCTGAAAGTAAGACCCCAGTAATAGGTAGGGTTTGGTGGTGGGGTTAGGTGTAGGTCATTCGTACAAATTGTGCAACTTGTAATGAATTAGTCACATCATAAAATATCTAAAGGTTGCCATGAGATGGCAAAATTCAATATGAAAAAAAAAGGGCAAAATTAAGACTTAATAAAATATGGAACAAACAATTAAAGCCCCTTGGTGCCTCCATTTATTTGAATAAATATTTTTTCTACACATACAGTATATAAACACACAGTATGTAGATGTATACTGGATATTTGTCAGTACTATATTTCTCTCTAGTGTCGTAATTAACACATATTTCTGCTTAATTTACCTCTTAGGGCTTAGTGGCCACATACGTGTACAGAACATTTTAGCACTTATGTCCACAATTGTATTCACTGCTGAACTGGTGGTGGTATGTCATCTGGTGGTGTCAGAAGTTTGTAACACACTACGGTCAAAATTCAAAATGGCGGCAAACACAAGGGAAGATTC
>JAUCMS010000028.1:2563642-2584196 GCA_032357445.1 Enteromius radiatus | reverse complement strand
TACTAAACTGCAGTGGAAACGCAAACCGAGCCGAACTGAGCCGTGCCGAGCCGAGTCGTACCACGCAGTGGAAAAGCACCAGAAAATGGCGGAGAAAATAGGAGAAGAATGATTGAGTATATGATGTTATCTTTGCGCAAAGAAAAAAAAGTATTCTCGTAGCATTGCAAAAATCCACTGATGTCACATGGACTGTTTTATTGGTGTTTTTACTATGTTTCTGGATCTGGGAACATTTCAGTTGTGTTGCTGTCTATGGAGGATCAGATAGCTCTCAGATTTCCTCAAAAATATCTTAATTTGTGTTCTGAAGATGAATGAAGGCCTTATGGGTTTGGAACGACATGAGAGTGACACGGGGTTAGGTTTAGGCCATTCGTACAAATTTGAAGTGAGGTAATATGAATTTGTATGAATCTTGTAAAGTATGTATGAATTGCTGTGAGATCGGGCTGAACAAACAATACATATCATATATATAAAAAAATCATGGATATTTTGAACATGTACATAGCCAATGCATTTTTTTGTAAGGGATGAGATGGCTAATTTAGCCATTAGCTTACAAAATAATCTAAATTTTTCTCGTTCAACATGGATGTTTTAATTTATCCTCCTAAAGGTGGTTTCAATAATACCTTAAAAAGAGGCTTGAACTAAAACAGCATGAAATATTTCTTACCAGCTGTACGCAGACAGCATCCGCAAAACAGACATGAGAGTTTCCTAGAAAGTTATGACTTTAGCCGTTAGCCTACAAAACAAGCAAACTCCTTTTTTCTTTCAACTAATATATTTGACTTCAATTTTACTTTATTTCACTTACAGCAGTTTTAACACATCAAAAAGAGCCTCGGAGTGAAATTGTAACTGAAAGCAGACGTTTTTATCAGAGTATCTGCAACGTGAATGTGAGCGTTTGTAAGATGTTAGTTTGTCACCCATTAGCCTGCTAAATGAATACTTCTCTTTCCATAAGGATATTTCACTTTGTTTGGCTTACAGTGCTTTTAAAGCCTCAGAAAGTGGCCTGAAGTGAAATGTAGCATAAAATGTTACCGGATCAAAGCATCGGCAAAGTGCACGTCTTCATCTGTTTCTTTGATGACGTTGTGTAATACTGTATCTCTATTTTGCTCACAGCCAGTGAATATTAAATTATACGTTTGCTAACTTTCAACCCACACGTGGCGTTACAAAAACACAACGCTAGCAAAAACCTAATCTAACTGCATACCTAATTTAATGCTTTAGCTCCACAACAGAGCTCTGTAATTGGAAATCATTACAGTAGTTAACGTTGATGGTCAAGGATAAGCCCGGCCAGACCTGGTCCTTTTATGGTCGCTCGGTCCAGTGGAGACCGGCTTTGGTCTATGATTGAGAACAGCACATTTGCTCGAAGTCAGCATAAAAAACTGAAAACTATTAGATGGACACAGACAAAGTGAGAGTCCAATAGATAAACACCATATCCTCTCATACAACACCGGACCTAAGCTGGTGATCAATCAATTGGGTCTCTATTCAGCAGGAGTTTGAGTGTGTGTGTGTGATTTGTGAATCAGTGACAAATACTGTAAGAGTGTGAAGTGAGAAAAAAACATTTTAAGAAAAGGAAAACACTAGTGCTGTCAAACGATTAATTGCGATTAATTGCATCCAAAAATGTTTTTGTTTACATACAGTAGTGTGTACTGTGTATATTTATTATGTATATATAAATACACACAAATGAATGTTTAATAATTTTTTTTATTACATTTATACATTAAATATATTTCTATATAAATAACAAATTATATGAATATAAAAATATACATGTTAATATTTTCTAAATATATATTGTATGTGTGTGTGTGTGTATATATATATATATATATATATATATAAAACGAACACATTGTGTAAACACAAAATTCTTTTTGGATGTGATAAATCGCAATTAATTGTTTGACAGTGCAACTAAAAAACCAAATGTTCTCTTTATATTCATGGTGGTTTTGTATTGTTTTTACCTTTTTAAACAATGGAACCTGAGGTTTCTGAGGCAGAATTCATTTATTTATCATTAAATTTAATTAATTTATTTTTTTGTTCTTCTAAATTCATATTTTCACAGAAATGAATGGCATATATATATATATATATATATACGCTGTATATATGTACATTATTTATGGCTTCCAAACCATAATGCATGATAGTGTACAAAAAAAGAAGATTTGGAGAAATGTAGCATTACATAATTTGCTCACAAAAAAGTCCACTTGTTGGTCTTTTAAGTTAGTCTGAATGAAAATGCTAATTCATTCTTCACCACTAGGGGCTCCTTTTGGTGCGTTAAAATATCTGTTTCCCCAGTAACGTTGTTTACGAAGCAGCACAGCACTCACAAACACTGATTTATCAGACATTACAGGCATGATGAGATGAAAATCAGACCAATCACAGCAGATTAGCGTCACGCAAGGGAGGTGTTTGGAAAAATGAATCACTGAGTGAATCGCTAGGATCAAAATAATTGCATAATATAATACAATGAAGGTGTTTTTGACCTTGAATGCATGTCAAACTGTTGTTGGGGACTTCCAAAACCAAAATATGAACCTTTCATTACCCATAATAGGGCACTTTAACTCAAACATTTAAAAAAAATATATGCTAATGCCAAAACAAGTGTGTTCTATGTGTGCATTTTTTCATGTATTTTTAAATAAATGAATAGATTACATACCAAAAATGAAGCACCATGTTATTCACTTTATGCTTTTTATGCTGTCAGTTTTTGATTTTACATTTGTTTATAATCACACACACACACACACACACACACACTTACTACAGGCAAACAAGTCTAGAAAACACACACACTATTACGTTTGTATTCAAATGTCATGTAGCCGAGCTGGAGGCGGGATGTGTCCTACTTCCACAAAGAATGGCTACTCAAAACAAACAAACTGCCCCGTTAGCCTCATTCTCAAACATTTCCAAACACATTGTTTAGCTAAAAGCCGTGTTTACTCTTTATTCGAAAACACACGTTTTCGCTAAACATGACAATCCCCAGGCGCTTATGCATCAGACGCTGTCTATACAAACCTATCTGAAGGAAAAAAAGTCAACTGGGAGACTCATCCACAGCACGTACGATATTGCAAGGCTTATATAACTTTACCTTATAAATATGTATATATGTAAATATAAAATATCATAAGGAATTAGGTGTTCTTGCACTTGTACTTCTCATGCATATTCAACACCGCTCATCTTTTTTTTTCTGCACACTTCAAACAAACCTTGACCTCCTCCTTGAACTTTTGAACCTGAAACATCTAGATTGTGGTAAATGGCGTACTTACATGTAGTGTCCGTAACGCATGTTGTCCATGATCATGGCTCTCTGCTGTGTGCTGTTACCGTGTCTGTGCCTTCCAAACTGTCTGTCTCCTTTGTGTGTGTCTGTCCGCAACTTGTGTGACCCAAAATGATTTTGTCATATTGCCACGTCAGTGACTGTGTGTTTGATGTGTGTTCCAGCTCTGGGTCAAACCAGTGGCGCTGTCTTCTCCATGATGACTTCGCTGTCAGTCAGACACAGAGGAGGCCTACTTTAGCGAACAATACACCCGAGTGTGCCTTTACCTCACGGGGATTCATCTTTGCGATGTCTGTTCTCCCCTACTGCAAGCCCACGTCCTCTATTTCCAGCCCAGATTGGATCTAGCCTTGTCCAAGACTAGGGTTGGGGGGCAAATTTTAAAATATGGAAAATAAAAATCAAGTCCTTTCAGTTCATTAGTTAAATGAGGAGTTAAAATGAGAGGAAGTCTTTAAATTTAAATATTTTTTTTTTTGCAGTTCAATATTGTATATTGTAATTGCATTTGTTAATTTAAATATATATATATATACAAACATGCAATAACATATATGTATAACAGGACATAATATTTAATAACACAAGTGTAAATCAGAACCATGATCAGTCATTTATACATTTAAAAAAATCACATTTTCATTATACTAATTCCTTAAATTCAAATTAAAACTCAGCACACCAAATTAAAAACATTTTCTCTTTAATTCAACACTTACTAGGTGAAGGCCCCATGCATCTCCTATTTTTACCTTCCATCACAGCATGTACAGACACCTCACACACACACACACTCTCTCTCTCTAGTGTCCCGTGGCCTGCAGGCTCTGTTTATGTCCCATCCCACTCACTTCTACACACACGATGACTGTCAGCAAAAGACTTCTGATTTAACAGCACGGTGACACCACCAATGAAGCCGCTTCACACGGTACGACCGCCAGAGCCTCCGGTCAGCTTTACTCTCTCTCTCATGCATACTACATCTAGAGTCCCTAGCCTTAAATGATGTATTGGCGCTCGTCAAAATTCTTCATGCTTAAAAGAAGAGGTTGAGACGCGGCTTTGATGCGCTGTCCAATTATGGCCTTTTACAAGTAACAAACAGATGCACTGTCTTCTTATTACACAGACAGGTGAAGCTGGTTTACATAAGGGAGATGAGATAAGCAAACTTCTAACAGTGATGTCAGCAAGTATTCACGGTCAAAGCGCAGATTCTGATGCATGTGGCAACAGTGCAAGGAGAACAAAATATAGTCCTCATTTGATCAAATAATGAAGAAGTGTGACTTATTTGAACCAATCCTGAAGGAATCTAATGGAATAGTTTGTTGTTTTATTATATACTAGTTACAGTTATGGTGTTTGTTAATATTTTGAATTAGCTTTACACTGTAAAAACAGTCCTACAAGAAAATTTCTTTTTCTTTTTTTTTTTTTAATGGACATTTGCATTTCCATCATAATACAGCGCAATTCATAATACAAGACACCTTTGGAAAAATGGAAAATTCAACATATTCAATATAAACACATGCAGCATATTGAGCTGTATTTTTATGGGCTTTCTGTAGTGTAGTTTACATTTTTATTTATTTAATTTGTATTTTCTTTTACTAAAATTTTTATTTAGTTTCAGTTTTGCTTTTATTTCTTGAACTTCAATCTATTTCATTTGGTTGCCATCATGGCAGCATTTTACATTTTTTGTTAAAAATGTAGTTAAGCTTTTCATATAATATTTATATTTTATTTCAGCTTTAGTTTGTAACAATAACAACGCTGAATTAGTAATTGTGTAACTGCGGTAAGCCATTAGAATATTTTTTAATTAAAATATAATTTATTAGCTTTTTTTAAACGTACATCCTTACATTATACACCATATACAACCATTCAGTAGGCTATCGATTTAAGTTTACATACCTAAAAATACACATATCTGGTTTAATTTCGGGACAACAATCTAAAATAATGATGATTTGTAATAGCTAAATGATTCGGATATTGATTCTGTTCAATTTTAGGGAGTGAATTATTGGACTGATTCAAACAGTAGTTCAGTTTTGAGAGTTTTTTTTAGTTTATCTTTGAAAACGTAGCTCAAATTAGAGACAGGCTAATTTGTTTGCATTTTATTTTTTTGATTCAATAAAAAGAATGACTCATTATATGGTAATGTATCACAGCTAGGCTTGGCATGTACAGCATTAAAGGAATGTTGAACTAAGGTTTGTGAGAAAAAAAGAACGTTCATAAATTTCAAAGAACCTAGAATGTTAGTCAAAGATCTAAAAACACATGCTAGCTAGTATACGGTTTCATCTGGCACACGCGCCTCGACCGAAGTTGACTTCCGGTCTGTGTTTGTTTATCGTTCAAAGCATTTTCCAAAAGGCTTCGTTGAATAAACCGAGGCGTGGGTGTTTTTATATCACCGTATTTCCTTAGGAAGACTAGAAAATGTCATTTTCATTTCAATTTGCATATTCAAGGCAGCGTTTGTAAGCTCGGAGCTGTTTTGTCCACAGCCGTTACCGGGGAAACCTCTCGTTTCTCGTGCTTAAAGCACCTCCTGCTGGCAGAGAATGTTTTCATTTTTAATTTGCTTCTGTTTGTTTTTGATACACTGAAAATGACCAACTCAGATTACTAATCAGATTCACGTTACACACTTGTTGCACTGTGCAGCTTAACAGCTTCTTAATGACATTAATTAATGACATTCATTTTACTTCAGACTCAAAACTGACATTCACAACTTGTGTAAAATAAGTTTATATTGATACACGTTGCATACTAATTACCGCAAGTCTTTTATGTATGATATCTGCAGTTAAACAAATAAAGAAATGCCACTGAAAGAGCACAAAAATGCGGACATTCCTTCAGGCCTGATAAGCATCCCGAATAGAAAAGGTCAACGTCTCCAGAGACTCCAGAAATACAGAAGACTGATGAGACGGGATTCACACATCAAAAGAGACAAACGGCAGCATCCTCAGCACTTCTGCCTATCTACCCAAATGTGTTGATGCCAAGCAAAAACTCACACTTTGCCTGTTCCTCGTGTTTTAACACCTACTATTGACAAACTGTGGCCAGGAATACATGGTCACATTAGCGCAATATGTGAAATGTTGCAGGCAAGTCAATAGTGTAGCAAGCTCACAAAACACCCTGCTAAAGAAACAATAGAACACAATAGAAAATTTAATGGTTAGAATGGAAAGTATAATGGCGTCTACTACTTTGTGATGGATTCTATTGGTGGGATGTTAAATTCGATTGGAAAAGTGCCCAAAACACTACAAAAAGGAATTTTGTGATGGTTTGTAATGGTTTTACTGGAAAAAGTTAATGGTTCATAATGGGATTTTAATAGAAACCATTTGAATTTCTGTTATTGTTTTTTTATTTGCTAAACTTATGCAACCAACTCGAATCCATAGCGAAACTCTTGCGAAATGTCAACATTTCATAAACATTTCGCCATGGTTATATGCTAATGTTAGGAAAACATTCCACTTTGCAAACACTGTTATATTCTCTGTACATCGTTTGACATTTAAATGCATTAAAAGAATGTTGAACTAAAGTTTATCAGAAAAAAAACATGTTACTGCTGGAATGTTCATAAATTTGAAAGAACCTAGAACGTTATTCAAAGTTCTGAGAACATGCTAGTATAAGTTTCAAAACAATGGATGGTGATGATTTTGCTCCCAGAAAAAAACATACATTGAACGAGCCTGACATTGTGCTCTATATGAATGCTTACTGACATTTTCATTATGTTACAAAAGCCTCATCTCAAACCATTTTTAAAAAAATGTTTCATAAACATTTTGCCCTGGTTATATGCTAATATTAAGAGAACATTCCACTTTATTATTTTAAATGTTCTCTGTACGCTCTGAAACACATTTAAAAGCATTAAAGGAATGCTAAAGTTTTTGGGGGGAAAACAACAAAAAAACATTACTGGAAGAAAGTTCATAAATTTGAGAGAACCTAGAACATTAGTCAAACTGCTGAGAACACATGATAGCTAGTAGTTTTTGAGATTTTGCTCTGAAAACGTCAATGTGAATGCAAATGCCAAAAAGAGAAGTGACTTGCATTAAACCAGCAGTTTAAAGCCTGACATCGTGCTCTATTTAGAACTAGAGTACTAGGCCCTTTCAGGCTCTCATTCATTATGCAAGACGACACAGAGGAAGCTGGGGGGGGCATATTGCGGTAATTACAGCGCAAGCGATGAGAAATCTTACCTCGTGTCAAAAAGTGGGTCTGTGTACATAGGTAGAAAACTAGCCGTGTCTTGTCCCTTTGACAGCGCGTTCTCTTGGCTGCGCGCTGGTTTAGTTTGTCCTTGCTCCTTGTTTCCTCCAGCTGAGCCATCTGTGAGGGAGAAACGTCACAGAGAAACGGCTACTTTTAGGAGACCAAAATCTTTCAGACAACTTTGAAAAGTTTACTTTGACTTCAGTATCTGAATAGTAATGTAATGATGGCGCTCTGAAAAAAGTGTTTTGTAAAGGATGTTAGCAAGCGTCTTTAGGGGTTGGGAATGTGTCGCAATGCATTCTGGGATTTTAGGACACTACAGTACTAGGTGGTAGTGGTACAGTAGTCTTCATGTTATTTTATAATCTATATTATTTAACGTTGGAATTGTTAAGGTTTACTGAATCATCACTTAAATGTGAATCATTCAAACCGCCAAAAGTTACATTATTTTTTTTTATTCACAAAAAAAAGATTTGATGTCCTTTTTGCTGGGATTTTGTTCATTGTTAAATATCATAAAGTCAATTTAACAACAACCGTTTTATTAAGGCATATGATTATTTTTTACTCACCTTCTTACTTGTTTTTGTTTTTCCTCTTTCCTTTATGTTATTGTATTTTAACGTAGTGCTGTTTCTGTTATTTTTTTATATATATTTTTAAAAAGCTGTGTAAATTTACTGGTGTTTATACCAAATATATCGAGCGCCCTCTCCAGGCGCCAAATTAAACTGCTACTGTTGATCTAAAATCACGAAGCGTCCGTAACACAAGACCGAGAGTTAAATAGCTAAGAATGTTCTTCCAAGGTCTTCTATAAGGGGGAAGAGGGTTGATTAATTGCATGAATAAATCATTAGCCCCCTATAGCTTGAGTAATAGCTCAGCTATCCTGGTAATTTGCCCTGTTTATCATCCTCGCATTAATCTGTCTACATCAAACTGCAAGATTAAGCTAAATTAGCCAACAATCTTAACCTAGACAGTTTAGTTTAAGGCCATATGCTGGGTTATGGCCGTCACTGCATGTCGCCAGGGCTATCCGGTAATCTCCTCAGAGGGGCAGATTTAAGCGGGCTATTTTCTGCCAGCTCTTAGTGGGACACGCTGGCTTAAACTGAGTTTGTGGGCCATACAGACCTGGTTGGTGTCTGTACTTCCATGCTAGTCAACTGGGGCTTTAACTACTCTTTAAGATTAGATTAAGATAAGAAACCTCAGCGATTTGCAAAGGTGTTTGTGAAGGCTTTGCATTTATGCAGGATCCTACACCAACCTCATTTTTGTTCCTATTTTTAATAGGAGAATCTGAGAAGTGACTGAAGAAATCTGAAGAAATCAATAAGAAATATTTATTTATCAATTTATTTATTTATGTACTGTGTGCACATGATGATGTGTGATTTTTATTTATTTATTTTAATGAAGTGGAAAGTGGATCTATATTTATGAGTGTTATTCATTGATTTTTTGATTAATATATTATTTAAATATATAATATTAATAATATTTTAGGGTATTATTTTCAATCTTGTGAATTATCATAATGCAAAAACTGTCCTGTACATGAAAAACAGTCACAATTCAGGCTTAGGTCATATTTCATCCCAAAATCTGAAGAAAATAATTATAAATGTTAATTTATTTACTTACTTCACTGAAAATGACACCTATATTTTATATATATATATATATATATAGGTGTATTTCAGTCATAATGAAACTAGACTATATTTACGGTTGAAGTATTATTTATTGTTTTTTCCCCCCAATAATAATCATTTTATGTCGTTTTCTTATTTTTGTTAAGCACATTTCTCTCAATATTCTCATTACTGGATTAAGATGATTTGCAAAATAGCATGATTATTTAGTTTATTGTCTTCTAGAATTTGTCATTACTGCATTGAAAAAAAACTCACTTATTACTGTAATGCTAAACAACAACAAAAATATATTTTCATATCAAATGAGATCCATCATTGAGAATAAAAAATATATATAAATATATATATATATATTTAAATGCTTAAAAATGAGTGAAATGGGACCTGTTTTCATGAGGTTTGCCCTCCGTCTGTTTAAATAGCTTACTAATTTCTGAAAGTCTGATTTACCTTCAGCATCCAACAGGAAGCAGGTAAGCAGGTGAGGACACACTTCCTCCAGCACAGAGCAGAAGGCATTGAACGCACACGGGCCCTTCTGGGACAGCTGATCCAGGAAGAGCTCGGCTCGTTTCTTGTTGGAGTCTTGGCCCAGTATCTCTTTGTATTCCCCGAGAGAAAACACTTTGTCATACACCAAGTACGGCAGCACCGTGTTGACATCCAGTTCCTTCAGGATCATGTCCCTGTGCTGCTTCAGGACCTTAGCGACCCATTTCTTTCTCTTCCTGTTGATAGGCTTCCTTCCTTTAGTCCTCTGTCTCTTATTCTTCTTGATAAACCACTTCTTAGTGCCACTTCCGAACATCTTCACATTGAGGATTCCCACTAAGACGTCTTGAACAGTTCCATCGAAGAAAGGAAAGTGCATATTTTTTTTTTACAACTAATACGTGACCATGCTTGTATGTGCTGCCTGTATTTGTTGTGACACCCAAAGTGTCTGGGACAGCAGGACAATCTGGACAGAGACAAAGTACAAGCTTGGTACTTACAGACAGTAATAGGATTAGCTTTATGTTAAGCAGACTACGGATAGTTTGATCAGTCTATACCTAAACTGGAATATGTGTTTGAAATCTGAGGTTTGAATACACTTTTTGTGTAAATAATAACTATTGAAATAAATAAATTATTATTATTTTACTAACCTGCACATCAAATATGTAAATAAAGCACAAGAAACACTGTACAATTCATTTTATAAACATTTTAATTTATTATGAGTCTAAATATATATGCATGATATAGTAATTCTATTATTATGTTTTTCACATTTACTGCATATATACAGCATATAGTCAGTGAATTTGCTTTCATTTCTTAACATTTTACTTTTTCAGTCCATAAAGTACCAAGTCCATAAATTGTGGTTTTAAAAATGGTCATAACATATTTTAATTGTACTGTATTTATCATAACTTTTGTGGTTAAGTTAATGCATTTAATCAAGTAATCATTAATAAATGATGTTTTATAACAAATTTCGGGAGGAGCACAGACAAACAATTAACCATCTGCAGCCAATCTCCCTTTTTGCTAATTACCCTTTCAGAGCTCCATCCTTCCCTTTAAATACCGTCAACTTCCTCTCTCTAGCATATTTGTTTTTTTGCATCCCTCCGCCACCCTTTACGCCACGTCAGCCGGGAGCCGGGTGTCTCAGAGGAGAACTGGCTTTTTTCCCAAAAACCCTAGCAGAGTTTTTGTTCCTTGCCACTGTCGCCTTCGGCTTGCTTAGTCAGGGACACCCGGCCCTGTTTTTTTCAGTTATCACCCTAACCTACAGCCGTCGTTACCCCAAGTCAGTTATTTATTCAGTTATCCCACCTCCTCCCGGGGGGCACGCGGTGACCAGGCCGGGCTCTGAGCATCACTCAGCCCTCGCCTCCTAGGAGTAAATCCCCTAGGACTCTGAGTCTGCCGGGTTCCCTGCCTGCTCCCCGGACAGTCAGCCAAACATGCTTATTATTAATGGTTACTTTCTGAGGAAGTGGGAACTCGTGAAAGACTTCTTAGGAACAAAGGAATTTTGTTCATCTAAGTTCATCTAATAAAAACAGTTCTTCTAAAATCAGAGTCAACTTTGTTTTTCTGTTCAAAGATGTTGAAAATAGCTCTTTGTAATCAAGGATGTTTAATGTAGGCTACAGAAACTGACCAAACTTGGGGGTGAATTTATTTTATTTCGTTTTTTTTACTATATCAATGTTCAAAACTCAAATTAGGCTACATTATTTTAGTTATTTATTTGTCCATTCTTACCTAGGCTATGTCTATTTGTCGTCTAAGAGCCACGCCCCTGACTTTATTATGTTGTGTTTATTGCCAAGTGGCTTAATTAGTTAAGTTAATTAGTGAATTAACTTGCCTACAAAATGAAATAATGGCATTTATTGTATTCTACTGTATTGATTTTACAGTATTCTAGGTTGTGCTGTGTATATTATACAAATCAAATTGTAGCCAATTGTATTTATCACATAATGTACTCAGTAAAATTACTCAGATGTATTTAAGTCAAATTCAGAAAACCAAACGAATCAGTTCAAGTTAAGCTGCCTTTCTCTCCTCAGTACTGTATCACCCTGCTAAAAAACAACAACAACAACAACAGAAAACATCACAGAAATTCTAATGCTTTCCATTGCAAATATGATTATAAACATGAGAGACCATCAACTTTTAGCCATTAAAAAAATATATATTATTTATTGGTTTTGACAAGTTATCAACAGGCGAGCATTTACTAAAATCCAATAGGCACCATCACAGTTTCCTATTATGGGCAATAAAAGGTTTGGATTTTGGTTTTGGGAGCCCCCAGTAACAGGATGGCATGCACTCAAGGTCAAAAAACACTTTCATTGTCTTATAATATGTATTTATTTTTATCTTACTTGCTCAACGGCTCCCAAATGAGTCCCTCGGTGATTCATGATGCTAAGCTAGTCTCATTTTAATCTCATGGCCTGTAATGTCTGATGAAGGCAGTGCTGCTTTGTGTAGCGTTAGTGGGGAAACAGATATTTTAAGGCTCCAAAAGTGATACCTAGTGGAAAAAAATTAATTAGCATTTTTATTCAGACCAACGCGAAAAGGCCAACAAGTGGGCGGCAATATGCTAATGTGTCATGTTGACGTCAACATGAAACGGCTTGGGATTCGTTTAAAAAATTAATTTCAGTGATTCAGAGTCACTGGATCCAAAGTTCAACAACAGCAAACATACAGTATCTACAAGTTACGAGATAAACATTTTGCTAAATAATGTTAAAATGAGTAAAACACTAAAACCAGCAACCTGGTTTCCACCGTTAAACAGCTTACAGTTCAGGTCACTGATTTTCCCAGAGCTTTCCAACGTAAACACAGTCTGACACCAGAGATCGTTCCGATCCGTTCTGTTCCTGACAGCAGAGACTTTAAACGTCTCGTACGGAGGAATCAGCACCTCGTCCTCATGAGGAAACTTTGAATAATTCGCCACCTCAGCACCTTCACAAGTGTAGATTTCAAAACAAAAGACATCCCCGAACTCTTCCGCTACGGAACGATTGAGAGACGAAGACGTGAATGAGCCGAAACGAACCTCTTTGTTCAGGACATCGCTATCAAACTCGACATCTGTGCCACGATAAGTCGACTTACAACCTTTCTGCGTTTTCTTCAGAAGCTGTATCGCCTCGGTTAACAAAAAGTGAAGCGAATACCACGGGTATGTCATGTTTTTGTAACTTTCTTTCTCTCTGCGAACAGCGCTATTAAACTCACGATATACTTCTTTATCAGTGTACACGTAAATAGCGATCAAATGATTCTCCGTTAAGTCATCTTCTGGCACGGAGACGTTGCTTTCAGCTTCTCGCCAAGCCATTTTAAATGCAGCTGAGTTATTGAGTTCCTTCTCTAGGTATTCTGTCATCACCAGGTGAGCCATTTCTTCTGTACAGCCATCATACTGGTCATCTACTGAAGCCAGTGCCATGTTGAATGGATAGATCACTCCTTCAGCAGCAGCTCTATGATCCTGTGGGAATCATAATAATCACATGACCAGTACTCATATATGTAATATTCATACTACAATACAAGCTTACCTGTTCTAGAGCAGCTGAAATGAGAAGGAGAGCTTTAATGATCAGCAGCATCATCTTTATTGCCTCAGATTAACTATAGAAGATCTAATGTTGTGCAGAAGCTGAAAAACAAGAAACACAACAGTGTTTCATAAACACCAAATCTACCACTCCAGTGCATAGATTTGCACAATAAAATGTTTCAACAACTTCTTATTTTTTTCCTAACAAGTTATGAATTTATTTTCTGATTTGTGGAGCTACAGTGTGTCCAAAAGTCCCCTCTGTAATAACCTTTGACTCGAACGTCATCAGAATGAAACAATAATCCAGTGTTCACATATTTAACATAGTTTACATATTTAATACATATTTAAAGACTCTTTTGCGTATTTAAACATAACATTAAAAAAAACCCACATATGTTTGCAACTGTTATTGTTTTCTATAAAGATAAACACTAAACACATTCAAGACACTTTCTTCACCTCGCACATTAAACATTACTGAAAACACCATACTGTCAGAAAAGTAAATGATCATAAAACACCAATATAATAAAATAGAATAACTAGGTTAGTCATTTTTCCCTTAGAGGAGTGATGCAAACCTGATACTGTATGTCACTTACATTTGCAATAACTTCCTCAGACGTTTCTGCTGCTCTCAGTCCTAAAGTTCAAGAAGACCTTCTGAATAAACATATATTTTAACTCCTTATACTTCTCATTCATTCTTTTTTCAAAGAGGACAATGAGTGCATTTGTGAAGTCTCCCACATTTTCATCACAACCTCCTCTTCCAGGACAATGACAACATTGAACATACTGGTAAACAATGTGAAGAATTCCCATTTGCATTTTACTCGATGCTCCCAAAACCCTGTATCCTGTAAAAAAAAAAAAAAAAACATGAAATAACAATATTAATATTTACTTATTTAAATTCTCTCTTTGATTTAATTTCTGCAAAGATATGCTTGTTTCAGATCTTCATATTTGAAATAAAATATCAAGCGAGATGATCAATTCAGAGTAAACTGTAAATAGTGTTTGCCCCTATTTCTTCAAATAATCTTATAGGCTTAGTTGGTTCACAGAATCAAATTACGATATATGCCAACATTTTAAAATGAACATCATGTTGAGCTGCTCATTATTTGTAAAACAGGATCTAGACTGCAAAACATAAAATATTAAAAAGAACAGCAATTCTGTGGTGCATTGTGATGCATGTCAAAAAAAAGATCAGTTTTGGGGATCTAGCCATTGCTATTTATGCCGCATCTCTTACAGTGTGAACTTATCCTTTTGTTTTTATTTTGAACACAAAGAAAGATGAGTTGCTGTCACATCTGACCAGCAGGTAGCAGCATTGTCCAAATTCCAGACCCACAAACATTTAAAATAAAAAAATCTGAATAAGATTTAAGCTGTTTTTGATTTACAAAAATTGTTTAAATGTTGCATTATGATACATAATGGCTAAATAAAAGCATAATGACACACAACAATGTTTTCAGATGAATAAGACTCTACACCAGAAGCTGTGGTAAATGCACCTCATCAGTTTTAATTAAGGGAATGTGATATATTTATTGCTACAGTAATCATTTCAAATTTGCCTTATACTTCACTAGATTTTGTAAAATGGATCTTAATGCATCATGTTTGGACTACATCAGTTTTCTTTGGCATTATTGGTTCAGGGCAGAGGATCTGTAATTGTCAGTATATATTATTTATGGGACTTGATGGGGAGAGTAAATATTCAAATGAAGTGTTATTTTTCTCTAGGTTAGCATATCCCCCAAAAAAGTAATCTATCACTGGATTTAATTAATAATTGAAATAATAATCCAGATTTGGGGACAATTTTAAGCAAAACTGTTGATGACAAAATAATAAATACAACCACTAGAAATATGATTTTAAGGGATATTTCACCCAAAAAGTTATAATTTACATGTTAATTTATATACACAACAATTAATTCACAAAACATGCAACCACTGCTAATAAATATATACACAGAAAGTGGATATAAAACCCATTGTGCAAAATTTAGCATTTACTTATACTTGGATTGTTTTATAATTGTAGAATATTAAATAAATATTCAATATAAATAAAAACACTCAATACTTTACCCTAAGGTTTCTTTCTCTTTTTTGCCGGTCACAGGTGTTCAAGAAATCAACATATGTCTGTGATTGGCTATTGCCAACGCAACAAAAACATGTTGTAAATACCTTTTGCAGCTCTTGAGAGGTTGCTAAATCTTTTAAATTATTGCAATATAAAAAGTACTGGTAACATTTCGGAATAATGCATTAGTTAAGCATTAATTAATGGTTAATTTGTTCACAATTAAGCATTAGTTGAGCAAAACCACACTAGTAATTAATCATTAAAATGTTAAGTTAATCATTACATACTAGTGTGTTTTTGCTCAACTAATGCTTCATTGTGAACAAATTAACCATTAATTAATGCTTAACTAATGCATTATTCTGACCCCCGATTCTGAAGTGTGTCTGAAGCGTTTCTTTTTCTTATCTTATGCTGGTTTTAAAATAAAGCGATGAAAATCACATTCCTGCTCGTTTCACACAAAGCGTAGGAGCATGATGACATGCAGACATTTGTAAAGGTAAAGTGTGTTCCCACCTGTCATGATGATGTGTGATGAAGCACAGTGAGCTCCGAGCACATTTAGAGAGATCTATGAATATATTTACTCCGTCACATCTGAGAACACAGCGTTTCCCGTCACTCACTGGATCACACACTGCTGCAGACTCATAAACTCTGGAAAGTGAACCAAACTATCAGTAACATGTTTTAAGAGTGCATATTGAATTTGCATGATGGGTATGTGCACTTTTACAGATTGCTAGACAATACCTCTCATCAAAACCCCAATTAGAAAGATATACAAGCCACTTCACTACAATATCATGCAGACCTGGGTATACAAAAAAAAACCCACAACTCTAAGGGTTTAATATAAAAATGTTTAATGTTTTGTATTTAATATCTGACTTCATGTGTCGCTGCTCTGTGATGAGAAGCTGCTCCAGTGGTTTCTGAGCTCAATGCATCACATCCTCATGTAAGCCACCTGTAGAGAGAGGATGAACAGAGTTTAGATCACCATACTAACCTATTACTCTCACAGTACAGTACATCATATACACTGCGCAAAAAATCATAGATGATCTGATTCTGTAGGACCTGCTACATTCTTCATCTCAATGGACTTCCAAATGTTTTGTTAGTTTGTTTTTGTTTTTTACAAAATTGTTTTAAAAATGCAGAATAATCCAAGATGGCAGCAGGTCTAATAATACAACATGACGCAATGACAATTAGTATACTACTGTCTGTCGTTGCACTGCACTGCATTGTTTCACACAAACGTTGACAATGAGCAAGTGTTTTTAATGCTTCGAGAAGTCTTTTTGAAGTGTTCATGTTCAGGATCAGTAAGAATTTTTACAATCTGTATTTGCCCAAAAATATAGTAAAAATAGTAATATTGTGAAATATTATTACAATTTTAAATAGTAGATTTCTGTTTTTATTTTAATATACAGTGCTCTCCACTAATATTGGCAACCTGGGTAAATCGGAGCAAAGGTGGCTGTGAAAATAAATCTGCATTGTTTAATCTTTCATGAATTCACAAAATTCTAACCTGTCATTGAAGTAAAACTATTGAAAATGGGGAAAAATCTCATGATGAAATAAATGTTTTTTCTCCAATACATGTTGGACAAAATTATTGGCACCCAATTATTGCTGTGTCCTTTCCCCAAGATATCAGCTCTGAGTTTTCTCCTGTAAAGCCTGAAGAGTTTGGAGAACACCTGATAAGAGAAAAGAGAGCAACATATATGTCCAGGACCTCCAGCTGAAATATAGACCCACAACATCAGAAACACAGCAGGATACTTCATTCTACACATGGAGTACTTTATATCCCTGTGTTCATCAAACACATCTTGGGTGATTACTGCTAAAAGGCTCATTTTTTAGTTTCGTCTGATCATAGAAGCCAGTCTCATTTGTAGATCCAGTCCTGTCTGACACCTGAACATGCTGGAGATTGTTCTTAACCCCTCCTGAACAACATGTGCTGATGTAGGGGCTGGCGGACTAGTTTTTTAAAAGGTTTTCTGACCCTGAGACTCAACTATTTTCTGCAGATCTCCAGCTGTGGTCCTTGAAGAGTCTTTAGCCGCTCAAACTCTCCTCCTCGCCGTGTGTTAGGAGGATAGAGACACACTCTTCCAGGCAGCTTCATAACATTGTATGTTGATTGGAAACTCTTCATTATTTCCCTGATGGTGGAGATGGTAATTTTCTCTGCTCTAGCTCTTTTCTTAAAGACACTTCACTAATTGGTGAAACATAATTATCTTTTGCTGCACGTCATAAATATATTATTTGGTTTTTCTCATTGTGTTGATGATTAAGGGACTTTGGGCTTTGTTTTCCCTCCCATGTATATATTTCTGTGAAACAAGAAACCATGGCTGGAGAATTTAGAGTCCATAATCACCCTGGAGTGCTACAATTGTGAATATGAATGGGAATACACTTCAGAGATATTTTACTCATAAAAAAAATTCTAGGGGTGCCAATAATTATGGTCAACAAGTATGGAGAAAAACATGTATTTCATCACAAGAATTTCTCTCTATTTTCAATTGTTTTACTTCAATGATAGGTTGAATTGTGTGAATGCTTTGAGTGAAAGATCAAAAGGATAAACAATGCAGATTTATTTTCACAGCCACCTTTGCTCAGGTTTACCAAGGGTGCCAATATTAGTGGAGGACACTGTATATTAAAAGGTAATTTATTCAAAGCGGAGTCTTCAGAGTCACATGATCCTTCAGAAATCTATTTATTTATGTATTTTATTAAATTAATTTTATTTTTCAGAATTCTTTGTTGAAATAAATGTTCAAATGGTATTATTATTGATCAATTTAATGCATCCTATCTGAATCATAGCATACATGTCTGACCCCAAACTTTATCTCTCATACGTCTTTAATTTTAATAAACAAAAGCATTAGCATAACTGCTGAAAACTGACTGGGATCTTTCATTTACAATAACAACCTGACAACTAAAAAGTTACTCACAAATGGCCACTTTACATAAAAAAAACAAAAAAATGTGGCAAACCGAGAGGAGCGACATTTAACCAAATCAGCTTCATGCAGGCCTTGAGTCCAGTGACGGATGATGATGAACTCTGGCTCAAGGATTCGTCCCTGCTGTGGGTTCATCACGGCCTTCAGTGTGCTTTACACTTCCACTAGCTCATGCACAGCATCAAATAGACTGTCAAGCCAGCGGTATTTCAATTACATACATCAGAGTTACGGCTGAGTGGTCCTACTAACTGATTTATACTAGCATTCAAAAGTGCACAATCAGTATTTTCAAGAAATTAATACTTTTATTCAGCAAGAATGCTGAACACTGCTCAAAAGTGATAGTAAAGACATTCATAATGTGAGACTTCCAATAAATGCTGTTCTTTTGAACTTTCTTAACAATATTTTGCAGCAAAACTGGTTCCAGCTTTGACAATAATCAGAAATACTTGTTGAGCAGCAAATCAGCATATTTGAATGATTTCTGAAGGATCATGTGACGCTGAAGACTGAAATAATAATACTGAAAATGTCATTTCTATTTCACAATAATGCTGTTTTTATAGAATTTTGACATCAAATAAATGCAGTGGGTGAGCAGAAAATAATTTATTTTTAAAACATTAAGAATTCATCCAAAATCTAAACATTTGGACAGTAGTGTATATAAAACATCATAGCTAGAAATTAAATGACAAATTAGATTAAATTTGATGCAAACCAAACACTGTAACATACGAGTGTCAATTCTGGCATCACTGATAAAATGGGTCTCTATGCTCTGATTCTTTCAGATATTAGCTGGTCAACTTCCCTCCGAATGCTGGAAAACATATTTTCATGTAAACCTGATCAATGATAGCCTTTTATATCTATATAGGTCAGTTGTTTGCATGTGTCTGCTTGCTTTCAGAACAACAAAGGCATTGAATAAACTGCACAGCATTCCCAGAGGCACGTGTGCTTGACGATGCTTGTCTGCCATTTTATCATCAGAGCACTACAAAAATTGGCAGGAAGAGTGATAGTTTTCCACTTGATGGAGAAAGTGCCTGCCACTGTTTGATGTTGCTAGCATGAGAAACAAGGTCAAAAAACACCACAGCACAAAAGAAAGACCAATAAAGAAGTTTTTGGCATTTAAATTTCCCTATAAACGACCAGAGATGAACAGGCTAACATTGTTGATAGAGTTGCTGCCTTTTGAGTGCTCCAAACTGTCCACTTATTAGGTTTCAATTCAGTTAGCATGTTTCCTGTCACAATGCGATTGTTTAGTTTGTTATTAAGTCTTCGAGTATTCATAAGTATTCATATCTGGGACAGGTGAAATTTAGCTCAGGAACATTCATATTGCTTGTAGATGTAACTACACTTAGTGTGAAGTGAACCTGTGGTAAATTCAGTTGAATGGGTATGATTTGGAAAGGCACACATGTCTTAATAAAAAGCCTAGCAGCTGATAATGCATATCAGAGCAAAAACTACGTATTGGTGACCCCTGCCTGAAGAGCTAAGAAATCTGTGGAAGAGTTCAGAAAACATTTCTGCTTCACTGAAGGGTCACAGAAGCATGTAGTCTCCATTAACCTTAATGAAAGAAGTCTGAAATAACCAGGACTCTTCCTAGATCTTCCTAGCGCCCTGCAAAACTGAGCAACTGATGGAGAAGGGCTTATGTTACAGTGGTGACCAAGAACTCGATGGTCACTCTAGTTGAGCTCCATGATCATAGGGAAATCTACACTTCATCAATTTTGGCCTTATGGTGGTGTGGAGAGACTCGATCCTCTCCTCAGGCTCCGTCCACATGAAGCCGGTGCGTTCCCTATCCGATAATTTTTTTTGCGTTGTCTCAAGAATTATCTGTGTACACGCGAAACCACTGAAAACGGTGTAGTATATATGCCAGACCAGTATGGGGCGCTGTAATTCTGCCATAGAGATACACTAT
>JAUCMS010000028.1:2545769-2557022 GCA_032357445.1 Enteromius radiatus | reverse complement strand
TGGTGTTTGAGACTCACAGTATGTTATGTCCATGTACTCAACTCTTATTATTCAACCATGCCAAGCTCAATTCAGTTCTCATTCACACACAAGTTACAAAAACAGTCTGTGAAGGTAAACAGCTGGGAAATAAATCACGTTTACATTAGATCTGTGCGGCAGCAGCAATATATATATAAATCAATAAATGCACAGCTCTCTTGTCTCCTCTGAGGCTCTGCATGTTTGGCTCAAACTTTCTCCATGGTACTTGAACTGGTAAACCGTTGTCGCTTACAAAATCAAAATGATGGCATCTTGAGTGGAAACTGACAGATTAAGGGGTGGTAATATTATAATGAGATCCCTTTGCAGCGCCACAAGGTGAACGAGATCAGACATGCTAGTTTTTTTCAGAGGCTTACAGAAAAAGGTTCATTAAAACAAAGTTACTGGGTTCATCTTTTTCATGTTTCCTCAGCTGCTAGATGCACCGGGGACCTGATTTTAGTACTTAAAACGTTAAAATTTAGATTTTCATGATATGTAACAATTTACAAACTGGTTCTTAATTACTTGAAAGCTGTTATATACATCTGTAAATCAAGATGGTAACATTTATACAATGCTTATTTTATTTTAAGTAATGAAAGCGTCTATATTTTAGTTTTAGTTAAAGCTACGTTATGTACCATTTAAAAAAAAAAGTTCAAATTCATCTTTCAAACTGTATCATTACACTATGGAAGCTTGTTTCCACCACAAGATAACAAATAAATACATTTATTTAGCATTATTAGAACTTCTCTCACAAGTTAACCCTGCAAAAAACAACAAAAAATAGCACGATATAACCTAAAAATAAGTATGCAATTACCTTCATTTTTTTAATTTCATTGTACAAACAGGCTTCCATATCACCCAGATACACTCTGATCAAACAACACATTGAAAATGTATGCATTTTTCTTTTCTCTGGATTAGACTACAAAACCCATGTGATTTCATTTACAGGCATCTGATTAGATATGGCCATTAATATGAGTAATAAGCGCAGATGTCAGGGTGAACTATGACTTACTCTTTGAGTTTGCTGTCAGAGCAGAGGATGTACAGCACTTTGACTGCTTGAGCGGCCCGGCATGACTGATGCTCTCCGGGATTGAGCTCATCTGCGGATATGAAGCTGTCGCCCCTCGCTGCTGCGTCAGGAAATGAGGCGACCAGAGTGTCCGTGTTCAGGAGCCACAGCTGATAATTAAAAGAGAAAAGAAATTACCTGAAGAGCAGATTTAAAGGGGACGTAACGGGTAAAACAAGTCTGGATTTAGAGTTTTCACTTTTGCATCGACTGCTATCATGGCAGGGAAAGAGTTAATTAACTAGTAAACAAACTTTGACGTTGAACATTTTACTTACAGTCAATAAAATATTAATAACACGTTTATTAGCACATTGCAAAACAGTTTGAACAAGTTGCCAACATGATTTCAAATGCTGCTAACAAGTTTCAGCGCAATTTTTAGCATTACTTAACATAATGTTAGCACACTGCTAACATGAAATAGCATGCGGCTAACAAGTTTTAACAGTTAGTATGTTTCAAGTATGTTTTAGCACACTCCTAGCATGTTTTAACATGCTGTTAGCACAATATGTTTTAGCACACTGCTAGCATGTTTTAACATGCTGTTAGCACAATATGTTTTAGCACATTGCTAGCATGTTTTAACATGTCTTTGTCAAACCAACATAATTAATTAAAGTTAGCTGAACTGTAGACATGTCGGCACAGTAGGAAGACAATTCCAGTATGTTTTTGACTAAAGCAAGAGAGATAACTTTGACTACTTTTACATGTACTCTCATCACGTGATCATAATCAGATATATACAATATTATAAGATTTACCTCATGTTAGCGCAATACTTTAATCAAATTGATGCGATTGTGAGGTACACAGTACAAACTAAGCATCACATTTTTGAGTGATATTTGAATTAAACTAGCAGTAGAATAATGAAAGTTGCATGTAAACAGGATGCTAAACACGTCGTTGCTCTGATTATTGGAAATAATTACTGTTGTAATGTGTTGTTTTGCACATGGAACAATATTAACCTTTTTGTACAAATACACTTGAAAGGATTTAATGAACAATGTTAGAAATCACTTTTTTATTAAAAATTGGTAGAAAAAATAACTCTGAGGAAACGGCAAGTAATAATGAGTGTATGAGGTTTCATTGTCAGTACCAAAACCACAGCTTTATCATCTGGGGTCTGGATGGAGAAGCGGAATATACTCTGTGACGATGACAGCTCGACCAGCCGGGCCGCTAACGTTTGCTCCAGAAATCTCTGCCTGTATGAGACACAATAAAACAACCTCTCTGAGTGAATATGATCTACACATGACAATAACATGAATAAATCAAATGAACTCGCTAACCTTTCTGACTTAGACTCAGACACTATACTGAGCCGTGTTATATCACACTCTCCATCGTCACGAGGCTTGACTAATATTTCTGTTATGTAAAACTTCAGCACCTCTGAAACACAAAAGACATTGAAATATATTAGACACAGAAAATTGCACATTATCAACAGCTGGAGGTGCAAGATTATAAGAAATTACCTCATAGATAATATGTGCGCCTTCAACATTTCATAGAAACACATAGAGCTTCCTTGTAATAAAAAAACAAAGTTATAATGTAATTCAGAGCTCAAGAATAGTTTTCCAGGCTAAATATTGAAAACTATTTTAAGAATGAAATTGAGTCTTAATTGAATAGTGTATATATATATATATATATATATATATATATATAGCATGCACACTATATGCATTAGCTGTGTTTAGAGCAAAAACCTAAATCATCCTGTACTTTTAAAGACTGGTGTGTAATTAATTACATTGAGAAAATCACACACAAAACCATTTCAAAGCAGTTTCACATGAATAGTTTATAAAAACACAAGGATGAGTAAATGCATGTTGCATAAACGCATTTGTGTGCAAACCATCCCAAACACAAAACTTACAATCACTAAAAATAGACCTTTACAAACAGACGAACAGACTATTTTTGCTTCAAAAGCACAGCACTTTTATAAATACCCAGGGGTCAATAACATAACTTTTCAAAGCGTATTAAAGAGTCTCAGGCTGTTGCTAATGGCAACAATGAATGGCCAATATGCATCATGCATAATGGATGACATCATGACATATATAAAAATAAGCTCTGGTTTTCTTCGTTTGCACTCATGTGAAATGACTCAGTGGTGTGTTACCACATTATTCAGCTGCTGTGCTTTCCATACCTGCAGTGACTTCCTCGCCCAGCGCCGCAGAGCAGCTCCTGCAGGACACCATCACACGCTTGCTGCTGCGCTGCTGCTGCTGCAAACACACACAAATACAGCGGTCAAAGGCAAATTTGGTCCCAGGCTGCTTTATATGGCAGTGGTTACATGGTAAGACATATTACAGGTTGAGTCAGTTCACGCAGCAGGCATATGCATAACTCAATTGTGACTTTATAACTTGCAATTTTTTGTTTATCTCGCAATTCTGACTTTTTTTTCTCACAATTCTGAATTTATAACTCACAATCGCAAGTTTCTATCACGCAATTGTAAGAAAAAAAGTTTTTTATTTTTTATTCATTGGCGAAAACTGGCTTCCATAGTTTCCAGCATTGATGATAATCAGAAATGTTTGTTCAGCAGTAAATCAGTATTTTATTATGATTTCTGAAGATCATGTGACACTGAAGACTGGAGTAATGATGCTGAAAATTCAGCTGCGCTTCACAGCAATAAATTACACTTTGCAATATGTTCATATATAAAAATAGATTAACTGCAATTTTCTCAATTTTACTGATTTTATTGTATTTTTGTTCAAATAAATACAGCAGTAATAAGCAGAAGATACCTTTTTTCAAACAAATCAATTAATCTTACCAACTTTAAACTTATATGATATATGATATATAAAGTATAGCTTAACTCAAAATGTCAGTGGTTAGTTTAAGAAGAACTGCAAACCCATTTTCGGATGAAAAAACTACTAGCCTAGCTTATTTTTTAAGCTAAATCTGCAGTCCTGTGACTTGCTATTTTGGTAGCAGGCTTGGAAGATTGCAAACCTCACCCAACACGAGCAGAAAATAAAACATTCTCGTGTAATGTTTATTTTGACCTCCTGAGGCTGAACGCTTCTTTTCACAGAGCATTTGCTTTAAAAAGTGTTTCAGGCTCCTGCACAAAAATGGCAAGTCATTTTTTTTTACTTGTTTTCAAACTTGTGCTTCGACTGTATGCTGAAAATATTTACTTAAAAAACAAACAAAAAAAAAAAAATCAATAAGAAACTCGACAACTGTGTGCTGAAGTCATTTAGGCTTGAGAAAGCGCTGGAAAGTCTCTTCGGCATGGCCACGGGCTACACACAGATTGAGCTCGAGAAAGAGAATCAATCCCTCTTAAAGACATGATCGCTTCTCCTCCACAGCCAGGCCGAGCGTAATGTTTTTAAGAGTGGATTTCCTCTCCGCCTCTTCAGCCTTTATTGTGATGAAAGGAAGCCATCTGCCTCCTCTGTCAGCCCTCAGGCTGTGTAAGTGAGATCTGTGCACTACTTAGGGTGGAAACATCCCAACTGCGTGTGTGTTTGTGAGGAGCTCTGAAGCTTCATCGTTTCGGCACTCAGTTGCATTAGCAAGAGTGTTAATTTAATCATGCCTCCATAAAATCCACAGCTCACCTCTGCAGAGGGTGCTTTCTGAAGCGCTTTCTCTTCCCGTACGAGGGTCTGCTCACAGCTGCTGTCCCGAGCCAACAGGAGAAACGTGTCTCCGAGCAGACAGTCTCCATCTCGCGGGAGCAGAGTCCTATTTGCGAAGGGATCAGGGTGGCAGCACCAGTCGTCCACTAATGCGTTCCAGTTTCCACTGGGCAAAGGAAGAACTCGCCCAAAAGTCCTTCAGGAGTAAGAACACAGTCTGATTATAGCTAAACACTGAAATCACGTGTCTGACGGTGAATTTATCTATTTTGTGACGCACTACTCACCAAATCAATGGATATAAAAAGAAAGAATAGTAACCTGTCTTGAAGCACCATGGAGCCACACGATTGGCACAGGAAGGAGTACTTCACCTTGACCCGCAGCTGTCCAATCACACTGCAAGGAGCTTCTGGAGGAATTTTGCTTGGATGAATTGCTTGGATAACCAATGATTCATCTGATGATACTGATTAGATAGGGTCAGAAAAGCCTAGCAAACATCTGTCGAGAGCTGAGTATTTTATATATATATATATATATATATATATATATTTTTTTTTTTTATATTTATATTTGGCTTTTATTAATTAATGAATTCATTTATTTTCGGTTTTAGCAATTTTAGTACTTCATCTTATATTATTTCAATTACTTGTCAGGGCAACATTTCTCATTGCTTTTCTGCAGTCAAATGATTAAAAGTATCCAAAATAAAAGTTTTGGTTAAATAATATACATGTGCATACTATGTATATTTATTATGTATATATAAATACCCACAAAAGCATGTTTTTTTTTTACTTTATGTAAGCTTCATTTAAACTAACATTTAGTTGTAGTTAACAAAAGCTTATAGAGCACTGCAAAGATGTCAAATATAACACAAACAGTACAAATAATATGCTCAGTTTAAAAAATCTAGCTAATTAAATCGGCTTTCTGAGATAAAAGTTTGGAGTCAGCTGACTCTGAGTTGTTCTGACCTGAAGTAAAGCTCAGGCTCACATTACTGGAGGACTTTGTTCTTCACTGATCTCTGTTAATCTGGAGTGTGCGACTCACATTCCTCAAAGACATTCAAATAAGAGTGACTCTTTAAAGACCTCCAGATGCTGACCTGGGAAGGTGCTCATGGGTAATGATCGGCAAGTACCTGTGGGCTGCTCCACCTTTAGCCACAGTCTGAAGTGTGCTCCGTGTGCAGTGTCTCCTGGACTCTTCTGACACGACGCCTCCACCAGACTCACACCAGGTGTCAGATTCACCCGATAGCTCCTGTCAGGGGTCTGGACGCTCAGGATGGACTCTTGTTTGGACTCGATCTTCACATCTGCATCATCCCTGACAACATCACTGCTGAGACATCGAAGAAAAAGTCACAGAAAAACTAGATTTCAGAAATGTTTGCTCAGTGCTAGGTAAAATTTTAAGGTGTCCTTGTTACAAACGTTACATCTACTTAGTATTATGATTTATGCATAATTACATGCAAGTAACTCTAAACCCAAGTACATGTAGTTAATTAATATCAATTACACTATAACAAAGGACGCCTTAAAATAAAGAGGAAACTATTCTTATTTTAATAAATAGGTCTTTGCATGTGAATCATTCACGTCACTTAACCACTATTTAATATTTTTATAAACTTGCACCTATATCTCAGTGTCCTAAACGAAGAAAATTTGATGCTAAAACAATTTACTGTGTTATGTTTTTACGTTACAGTATTGCTATATTGCGTAAAATATGTAAAAATAATGTAAAATATGATTTTAAAAACTGTATGTTGCAATATAATAACATATAATAGTGCACCAGTCAACTTTTGTTTGCTTTTGTACACCAGATATCAGTTTTATGTGTTATCATTTCACAAAATCTGTGTATCTTTATGAACTAATAATACATTTGTTGTACTATGTTGCAGTTTTAGCTTCATACAACATTGCACTTTGAGATTAAACACAATAGTTTACATTAATACACATTTAGGAGGCCACTGTTTCAGATCAATACCTTTGTTACAATTATACATAGTGTAAAACATTTTTTTTCTAATAGTAAGAGGGAGTGATATGATAAGTCAGTTTTCTCTATTAACACCTGTGTTTTTTCTCTAACCCTCAAATACTATCAGAAAAGATTAATCGTGGACAGCTGTAAAGATTTAAAAAGACATATTTCAACTGTACCAGCGAATTATTATATTCACATTATTATAGAATTATTATTATTAAGTTCATATTAAATGGCAAAAACATTTGTGACACATGAGGACTTAAAAAAGGGAGCTGTGGCTAAAACAACGTATTTTAATTAATTATTTATTTATTTATTTTTTACATTCATATATATTTTTTTTTCAGAAAGGCTGTGTCCAATACTGCCATCTGGTGTTACATGTCTAACATCCTGTGACAGGAGCTCTGTCAGAAATCATTAATTGTATCGAATACTAATATGTTTACAGTAAACCGGCCACTGTCAGAAATGAATATATTTTTAGTAGTCTCTATATTGCATTCTAAAAATGTTAAGGTTAGTTACTATCTACCAGAGCAAAGTACTAATAATTAGGCTTTACTGCCAATGAATGTCATGACTCATGTCAGCTGTTTATTGCTGCTTTACTCATAGACGTTGATGAACCAAAAGAATAGAGTTAACTAAACAAGCATTAATACGGAGAAATAAACCGACACTTTACCGAATGAACAAAATGCCATTTTGCAGCTTCTGTCTGAGCTCAAGAAAGACGAGGTCTTGTTGCGCAGTCTCTTCCATTTATATTCCTTACCAGGACCAGATTTCTAATATAGAACTGATTCATACACCGTTTCTACTGCGGAGCCCCACGCGACATACAAAAACAACGTGACAACAAATATCCGCGACACAGTAGTGACGTCAGGAAAAACATTATTTCAAATTAAAAGTCTTCAATAAACAGCGCGGTGCTATTTCATCTGTATAAATAATACTTAATGCACAGTATATTACTAGGACAGTAGGCATTTAATTGATTCTTCACACAGTCCAATCAGTATTAGAAAGACATACAAACTAACTAAATCAATAACAAATTATCTAAACACACGAGAGAAAGCGTGAATATATATATATATATATATATATATATATATATATATATATATATATATATAATAGTATATATAATTATATACTATTATATATAATATAATATAATATAATGTTAGGCCATTGTATTAGTTTAAACATAATGTATGGGGTCAGAATATGCCTTTTGTTGAAGAAGAAAATGTAAGCTTCTGAAGGATTGTCAACCGCCAATAAATGCCAACAAGAAGAAGAAGAAGAAGAAGCTTCTGAAGGACTTTCGCGGCAGTGCTGGTGTGCGCGCATGCGCACTTTCCGCGCGCGGACTTCAGTCGTGACGTCAGGCAGTGTGCGATCAGCGGTGGCGGGAGATTTTCCAGTGTTTTGTCGATCTGGCTCGTGGTCAGGAAAAAAAACAAAACATTTGCGATTAAAATGTGGAACCAAGGTAGGCTGTGTTTTAGTAGTAAGTTGTGTGTAGCACGCTTTGGCTCTGTGTTTACTGAGTTTTGCTAACTTGCTAATGAGAATCCTGAGAGTTCAGTTAGTCGTGTGTTGTCGGGATGTCTGTTACTCGCACTACAGTCGTGCTTCACAGTGAGTATGTGGATGTTTTACACATGTAGCGGTCTCGATGGAAGTAGAAAGTATTTCTATTTTGTCAGGTAAATACGGCGAGGCCAGTATGGCTGGATATACGCAGTCTCCAGGAGGGTTTGGATCTCCAGCCGCTTCTCAAGGAGGAGACAAGAAAGGGGTCAGTAGTCTGCATCAACACTAACTTAAGTTATATGAAACCTGTCAAAGCGATGTGACAGGTTTCATATTAAAAAGAGAATACAGTACACTTAAATTTACAATTATGTTTAATGTAATGCATCTGTAATATTTAACATTTTATGGCTTTCAAAGTTATCATCTTTTAACAGACGCTTATGACTCTTCAGGAATTACTGACACCATTTTTTGTGTTGTTTTTTGTTAAATTAAGCCTAAAACTATTAAGTTAATTTTCAGTGACGAAGAAATAAAATACATGTATTAGATGAAAATTGAAAATCTGAAGTAAATACTTATTACTAGTTAATTACCAAAACAGAAAATCAAAGCTAAATAGAAAACAAAAACTAATAAACTTGACAAAAGCACTGTTTAAAACAGTTATTCATATTAACATGTTTTAGGAATAATAGTAAAATAGCAGTAGTTGTGCCCCACTAGACGTATTACCACTAGATGTATTATTTAAGCAACATAGAGATAATAAATAAAGTAATCACAATTTGCAGTATATGTATATTTGCCATTTTAAAATTATATGTCCGAGACATTTTCTTTACTGGCTTTTGCTGACACATACATGACATTCTTCTACCTTTAGTTTTAATCCCGTTTCATTTTCAGCCTGAATGTTCTGGTCACTGAAGCAGGGTGACCGTACAGTCTGTGTGTGTTGTGCAGAGAACTCGAGCGCAGCAGATCGTTCCCTGCACCGTGTCCCAGCTGATGTCTGCGGTGCAGGCGGAGGACATCTTCAAAGTGGGAGAGGTGGAGATCGCACAGGTGAGTCTGATGACTTGTTGAATGAGCGCATTTTAAAATCTGGACAGTTTTAGAGACAGGCGAAGAGATATTCTGATGATTATAAATAAATGTATTTATTATATTAAGGTGATTTTTTTTTTTATAAATATATGTATTTATTATTCAGAATGCACATTTGAAGGGAAAATATACAAAACTGGCAGTGTGACATATAAAGCACCCAAGTACCCTGCAATAACACCGGAGAGAGAACAAAGAAAGAAGTGTGATAAAAGTCTGTAGAACGTAAAGAAACTAAGAAATAAATGACTTCATCAGGACATTTTGTTAGGAAAAAGGCTGAAAAAGTATTTTAAGTTTACTCATGCATAATTTCAAATATCTTGTATTATAAATGTTTTGAGTATTGTACAACACATTTATTTTCAAATGAGATGGGGTAATGTATAATAATTTTTTTTCTTTCTTTTTTTTTTTTCAGTTGTAATTTTCAAGTAGTTTTTTTTTTTCTTTAATCCCCAGACACCACTACTTTAGTTCCCGGGGCCAATTATCCTCCTCTTTGACTACTTTTGATTATGATTTTATTATTATTATTGTTGTTTTTTTTTTTTTATTATTTATACTTGGTATTAACTCTTTCAGTGTTATCATTTTAATACAGTAGGAGGCGCTATTACATATCTTTTGAAAGAGTGACTCTTATTTTGTTGAACAGTAACAATTTGGATAAAATGTCTTTTTAACCCCCTGAGGACTCTGTCTCTGTGGTAAGTGTACCATGGAACCACTTCTGTAAAAACTGCCCTTGAAATACCACAGTGCCGCAGCATGTGTGTGTGATGCTCTGAACTGATCACATATGAATAAACTGACTCCTTTTATCAAAGGTATTAAATGCTTTAATCCCTTTTCTGTGTATTTTTGCATATTTTAAAAACAAATAGGTAGAGCTGCACAATAAACCCCCTTTTTTAAATCGTTACCTCCTGAAAACAGTTTACGTTTGTGTTATCTTGCGTCATTAACGAGCTCCCACAAGTGTTCATGGTTGCGTTTGCCAGTTGCCAAGATTTGAAATCCCCTAATAAGAGCTTTTTTGAGCTCTTATTAATTATAAGGTGCGTAATGTTTAGGAGTCATCTGCAAAATAATCCCCTAACTGTTTTCAGAGGTGTATGAAGACTGTATATAATAAACCGTTATGTTTTCATTACCTTAGAATATTACAGATCCCATTCCCACAGAAATATATCTTATCTGGTCCTGCTCCCGCCCACAATGTTCATGTTTTGTCCCGGTCCTGCCCATAAAAGCAATCTCTATACATTTTTGTTTGTTTGGTTTTTTTTTTTTTTTTTGGACGTTAAAGAAATTGACATTAAATGGTTCTGTAACATCTCCTATGCACTACGACATCCCAACATAAAAGCTCTTGATAAAATATTTGTTATTTAGGCTAAGCCTCAACATTCACAAAACTGTTATTTTTAACAGAAAAGTAACATAGGCTTTTGAGTGCATGGTTCGGCTATTATGACAAAAAACTGACGTCTCAGTTAATCGCAACATCATAAAGGTCCGTTATAACACAATGAACCTTTCAAAATGTCTATACTTCATGTGTTAGCGTGAGAGGATTCGTGAGCATGCAATTTCACCACTGCGATATACAGCATGGGATAGTCATGCACATATCATCAGTAAAGACGCAGAGCCATAGTTCACTGACAATCATGTTTACTATCACATGCAATCCATCAGTGAATATTAGGGCTGGGCGATATATATCGTACGATATATTATGCGCATCTCATCAGTGATTCCGGTTCTTTGATTGGCGCT
>JAUCMS010000028.1:2492539-2504867 GCA_032357445.1 Enteromius radiatus | reverse complement strand
TTAACATACAGATCACAGCTGATACAAACTTCATTTACATTAGGGGTAGTAAACTTTAACTGTATAAAAGGTTTGAACGAAGGATGTTCTGGGTTCATTCTGACTCCGCTGAACCCAAGGTAACGTTACTACATGTGCTTTGTCACTGCTATACTGCAATAAATAACTTCATCAAGATCTTCAACGTCCTCATCATTTTTTCTTACATAACTCAAGTCCTACTAGTGTAAAAAAAGTTCATCTAATTGCATTTAATATGAATGTAAAATATAATACATTTTCATTGAACAGTTCACACATGGAAGATCATAGTACTTTATTCAGTCTTCAGACAAACATCTGCCTTCCACTGTTCAACTCTTCATTTCTTCCTCTCTGTTAAGAAAGAAGAGAGGAGAAGTTTGTGCACGATCAGACACTGACTGCTCACTCACTCACGATGGTGCACTTGAGCTGTCGTGTCTACTCTTCTTCCAGTTGATGATTCTGTTGATGTTCTTGTGTCCTGGTGTCTCTATGAGCCTGTGATAGGTCTGTGTCATGCTGAGGGCCCGAGCGCTGCCCGCACACATCCGTGCCTTCTGCAGCCTGTCCACCGACTCCAGATCACACGCAATCTCATACGCACGCCCAAAATTTGCATGAGCTCCTTCATACTGCTTCTGTTTACAGAAATAAACACGCAGGATACTAACAACTCTATAAACTCTCCTAAAGTGCACAACACATGCTAATGATGCTTTACAATGCTTTCTAGACGGGCAGCTCACTAGGTTTGGGACACAAACTCTTACTCTCAAGCTGAGGATGTTTCCGAGGCCCATGCAGGCTTTCTCAAGGTTTCTGTCCTGTTTGCTTAGAGAAATCTCTTCAAACTTCTCCAAATATTCAGTTGCCTCTGTTAGTTTGCCTTCACTGTAACACACAAACACACAGTAGCTTTAAAAAGAAATGATTATTGATTAGTTATAAGGCTGTAAGTACTGTAATACCATTGTAATTTATTAAAAACCACTGACTAACAAGTCATTCTATTAAAACCAACTAATTCACTTTCACCATGTAGACACAGGTACTGTACTGCCACCTTCTGGCTAAAGTTCATATAGCAGTTAAAAGATTAGACGGTATCATTGTACATTTTAAAATAATATTATTATGAAATATTAAGCCACATTAAAATAATGTAATGAAATAAAAGTATGAGAATTATGGCATGACTAAAATGCAAACAAAATCTTATATTTGAGCTTCTTTGTCTTTATTCCTGTTCTGCATATTCTGGACGTTAAATATATGTTTTATGTTTAGTCATGTACGTCTTTACTGGAGGGGGTAATATTATGAACAGAGGACATAGATTTGAGCTATAAGCAAAAGTTTGAAGTTAAACCGTCTAATTAAAATATTCATTTCACTTTTCATTTAACACGACATTAACTGATGCATGGAAGCATATGTGTAGCAAAATTTGCAATACAATGTATTTCTTATTTAAATGTACATTTTCCATTACCCCACATGTGCAAAATGTGGTGCAGAAGAAAAATGTAAATGAAATAATATTATTTACATTGGCCATTTACAACAATAATAATAAATGTAAATTGCATACTAATTATAATGCTGTATAAGTTGCAAAATGAAAATGTATAACCTTAATTGATCTGATATGTGTAATCAAAATGATCATTTAAATGTTATTTGTCCTAAATGCATTTAAACTAACAGTTAGGACACTTATGATTGCATTTTCATCATAACACCATGGGATATTTGTGGCAAAATTCAATGCGGCTTTGCAAATGCATTCCGACCTAACCACGCCCACCCTCCATCAATCATTGCTTCAAGGCGGGGATTGCAAGCTTGAGTTCAGGTGCATACCAGGAGGCTTTTTAAAATGTATTAAAAGAGTTCACGTCTTTTAAGATCATTAGAAACATCAATTCAGTCCAATATTTATACTAGCAGTATATACCATCTTTTAATAAAACAGGACATCAGAGAATGATTTACTGGGGTTCCAGTAAAAACAACAACAATAATAATAATTTGATAATTTTAGATAATCTAGGGCATGAGTATATAGCACTTGTTTATGAGTTTATTGTTCATGAAATCTAATCCCAAAAGTCCACATATCTGATTTTCCGCTCTGTAGCACCATCAACAGTCCAATGCATGGATTTCTTTGTAGCCCATGAGTAGTTAAAAATTTTTTTTTTTTTCATCCAAAGCAGCTTATATTCAATTTATACATCAATTAATGGCAAATTCCAAGGAAACTGAACCTGTAGGAACCATGTTTACTGGTCATTTTTGGTAGCTTTTCATTGCAAAACACTGTGTTTTTCGGTCTCTACAGTCATTATTTTAGAAATTAAGCTTTACATCTCAGATTTAAATGTGTTTTGATGTGTGTGTGTGTGTGTGTGTGCAACTACTGTACCTCTGCAGAGATTTGGCAATGGCTTCATATGCTCTTCCCAGGCTGTCTGTATTTTCAAGTGTTGTGGAGATCTCCATACATATGCTGAAAAACTAACACAAGCAACAAAAACCTCAAAGAACAATCAATTAGAGAATGGGCAAGCAGTGTTTGTGATCCCTCTGAACAGACCTGTTTAGCAGTCTTCTGGTCTCCAGTGCTCTTATACGCCAGGCCCAGTCTATAGGCTGCTTCTGCTTCTAACCCTCGATCTCCCACTAGAAGACAGATCAACAACCAACAACAGCAAGAGTCATTGAACTCTGCTTTAAGGGTTGTGTGGTTTTATTGCTGGAAATCTGACACAGAAGTGCCTTCTAATGCCCTAATATTATTCATGCAATGCACAACTGGCCAAGCGTTTGAAAATCTGATTTTCTGGTTAAATATATATATATATATATATACTAATAAATCTGGTTATATATGAAAATAAGATAATTGGTAATACTTTATAATAAACATGCAATAACGAAGTCATTTGCAAACTATTAGTTATTAGTAATTAGTTTATAAATTGCAGTTAATCAGTAGTGTGCTACCAAACTACATGGGACCCCACAGAAAAAGATTTTTGTCCCCTAAACCTACCCCTAATCCTATCTGATTTTAAAAACAAGATATTAAGAATGTTTGTATTTCATATTAGGTATTGATTTATTTTTAAGCGTTTTGGGGAGCCATTTTTTCTAAAGTGAGAACTATTTACTGTTGCCAACAAAGCAAAAATAGCACTTAATTACTGACAATGAATGAATTTTGTATGGAATCTATTACTAGATTAATTACAGTTTATAAACTGTTTATTAACTATAAGCTATAAGATAATATTACTATGTAGTAATATAGCAATAAACATTTTACAAGTACATTTTACTAAGCTTTGTCATGTATTTGGGCTTGTATCTCTGATTATGTCATGTTAAATCACTGTCTGAGTGAATGGAGTGCGCATACACTCTTTAGCCATCTGGTAGGCCTTGTTGAACATCTTAATGGCGTGTGTGCAGTCTTGTTCTTGATGCAGTCTCTGTCCCAGCAGCGTGAACACCTTCTGGAGCTCCTCACATGAGAGTGAGTGATATATGCGGCCGCTCGGGTCCTGCCATGTACGGCCCATGGTCAGCTGATAAAACACCTCATAATGTTCTTGTGCTTGCTCCAGCTGACCTGTAACACACACCTGACATCTCTACATACATCATATTTTGCTAAATTTAATAGAAACTCAACTCAAGTAGGGCATTTTTCGTATATTGAAGGACTGTGTGTGTATGTATGTTACCCATTTCTAAATAAACTTGGCCCATGTGTAGGTTGGCCTCAGCCTCTCTTTTGCCAGAGTCCATTTTGAATTTACGAGCTGAATGAAGGGCCAGCTGAATGAAATGATGCTTTAACCATTTCTCCTCTGGCTCGGTGAAAACCCTGGCCAAGAACATGTGGCTGTCATACGCTTCTCCATACTGTCCTACAGCGGGAAACACAGAGAGGCAGAGCACTGACGTAATATCAATCTCAAGGTTCAGAGAGCTAATGTACATGTACTGATGAACTGTAATACATTTAGATAAGCCTGTACAGGATGAGGATATATTACTTTAGCAAAATTAACAACTATTACATACTGCTGACTTCTTGTTACAACAAGACAAGTAGATAAAATAGAAAAAGAATAGAGAGCACATAATATCACATCTGATATTATTTAATCACCCCTTTAAGTCATTAACCCTAAATCAAATTATTGTTTTTAATTTAGAAGGCATCTTGATGATTTAATGCATTCATTTGTAATAAAAAAAATAAATACAATACAGAGACTGACTAATCAAATCATAGAATCAGACCCAAATAAATAAGCAACATCTAAGTATCCTCACTTTTAAAATATACAGTAGCACTGGATAGCAGTGTAAGTTCAAAATGTACTTAAAAATATACTTTTTTTGTTGTTTAACCTTTATTAAAAATGACATAGCATTAACAACAATTTCTACCATTTACACTGCAAGGAGGAAAATAACAGGAAAATGTAGCCACCACTCATTGCCAGGACATTATTTAATTTGATGGACATTTAGGTTGATGATACCGTGCATACATTTGTTGAGAGTGTAAATCTGAATTGCTGTGCCGTTACCGTGTCTCTCGGCGGTCTCGGCGGAGGTGAGGTGCTGCTGGAGCGTGCGCAGTTTGCGCGGATCCGCCGCGTCCCAGCGCTTCAGCAGCACGAACATCTGCGCGAACGAGCGAGGGAAACCCTCGCGCAGCAGATCCACGCAAACTTTCTGACGCAGAGGCGTCGTGAGCCTCGAGAGGAAGCGGAATCAAGAATGAATGGAACTGATGGTTAGTATTTCAAACAAACATCTCATAATGTTTTCAGAACCAGTCTAAATGCAGCAATCTTACTCGCTGGGGATCTGTGTTTTCTCTGCAGCTGGGTGGACGGGACCCTCCTTCGTCCATTCCGGGATGGACCTAAACTTAATAACAATAAATAATAAAAAAAAAAAAACCCCGTCTGGAAATTGCTGGAAGGCAAAACGTTTCAGTTGTAGCGTTGATAAGCAGACCTTACTCTGACTTCGGCGATTTCCTGTGTTTATGGGGACTGTTGATGTCTGGGAGGAGAGGAGTCCTCGAGCCACTCACCACCCGCGAAGACATGCTGCTGGTTATCAAACATAAAGTTAAAATAAGCTACATTTAAGTTAACAAAACGTGTGACAATGAATTAGGCTATTTTAAACCGACACGAGGAAGAGACTATCTGGGATTTACCTGCTTGTCAGATTTGTGACTCTTCTTTAACTTGCTAATGTTGACAGAATAGAGTTCCGTTGCCACAGCGACCAAACTGCTCACTTCCGCTCAACTCTCTATTCAGTCTATCAGTCTGTTATACCATGCTATCATTTGAAGATCGCCACGAAATGCAATTTTGTCTGAGTCTGATATAGAACTTGAGTGATTGCAACAACCCTTTATTTGTTCTTTGGCCTTTTTAAAGATCAATAAATCACACTTTATTTTAAAATGCCCTATGTTTTCATAAACCCAAGAATATTTGTTCTAATTAAAGTTATGAAATATTCAGAAACTTAAATAAGATGATCTAGAATAGCGATTATATGATTAATATGATTAAATATATATTTTACTACAAATTATAGGATGATTTATGGTCGTGAAATAAGAAATTATTTAATTTATAATCATTTTAAAAGTAGCCTACAACTTTTTTTTTGTACCCACAGCTCATGACATTCTTATCATCAGCCATATGAATGTTGCTGGACCTTCCCCTGGTGGCCACACAGGGTCGCTGTATACTACTTTATGCGTGTGATTTATTCAGTTGATACTTTTAATTTTATTTGTGTGTTTTAGTGCTGTTTAGTTCATCGTCCATGAACTTATTTTTTTAACGTGTGGCCACCTTTGTCGCAGAATGCTTAGATCACTGATGCCAGATGAAATTTCGTTTGGTTCCTACTTAATTAACGTTACACATCAGGGTCAGTCTATGCTATGTGACCTCGTCAGCTGTGGACGCCTGGAGGCGCTGCGTCGCTCTCGCCGGATGTAGTTTGTGGCGCGCGCGGGACTGAAATATACTTCAGGAAGATGTCTGTAAAAAAAACAAAAAACAAAAAAAAAGTATTAGGCTAATGAAAACGAGATCAAGTCTTTCAGATTAAAAGTCAGACAAAAAAGAGCTCGTGCAGTTACTCCACTATGATGTGGATTATCTTGGTTGTGGAATTTTAAATTGGTTGTGTTTACCGTTTTACTGAACCATAGAACGATAGAGATGCTTTGCATCTGAGGAGATGAAGACATGGCTTATCAGATTGCTAGAAGAGTCATTCAAAGTGCTGATATCAACTGTGTATATATTTGTGTTTTGAGCTCACAATTAACTTGTCCAATAATCTACTATGTGAGATGGAACACATGAAAAAAGGCCAGGAAGCATTTTGGGGGATGAAAATTTTTTAACATTTTACGTGTTCCTGCCTTTATTCTGTGCAGATTAAGTGCTTTAATTAAATGTGGAGAATGAAATAAATATTTGTTCCCTATATAGTCAATGGTGGTTGAAGCTGAACTTTAAGTTAATTAGTGGATAATTTAAACTCAGCTGCCTCTCCATCCAATTTAAAAGCATCACTTCCCCTTTTTGTCATTCAGGTTTAATTCCATTGTCTTTACCAGATCAGCACTGGTTGAATGAGTGGTAACTTGGGTTCAGACTCATTGCTCTGCCTCCACAAGCTGTGAACCATGACAGTCTCAAAAAACCGTCCCAAGACTATAAAAGACTGTGCCATTTATGCCGTTTGGTGTGTGTGTGCTTGAGTGTGAGGGTGGGTTGAAGGCCAAGGCACGAAAGAGGGCCACGATTTCACCCCTTTAGTCACCTGTGGAGAAGCCCCAGGGTGAGAGAATAAAGACTAGCCGTGGATTGGCTGTGCCGTGGTAAACCCACTATGTGACCACTTTTAGTAGCTCCACCCATCATGCCACCCTAGAAGGTCTTTCAGTGCATGAGCTCCGCAGCCATTCAGTGGTCTGACGGCTGAATAATGTGGTGAAAAAGAGGATTATCATTGCTGAATGCACACCGTTTTGGTTGTAAAATGTTCGTAACGACATGCTTGCAGAGATGAGCATCCCTGACTGCATTCAATGCATTCAAAAGGTCTCCATGTTAAGGCAAAGGGTAAATACTGGAAAAATGTTTTAAGAATTACTTCTCATTTAGTTTTTCTGTAACCAAATTTTGTTTAGTGCAAAGCAAGCAAGCCAAGTTCATGTTTATGAAAAATGCTTAAAAAATACTTTAAACTTTAATACTTAAAAAAAAATAAGCAACTAAATAAGTAATAATAATAATAATAATTTTACATTTATAATAAACAACAATTTGTAATTTCCAGTCAGTAAATTTCACAAACAATTACAAAGAAAGTGCAAAGTAACAATGAAGTAGACACTGAAGTAGTAGAGAGATAAAAATAGTATTTATTTACAAGTATTTTTTCGCAAAAACAACAACAACACATTTATGAAAACATTTGTAAATCCATAAAACCTGATGAACATAATGTAATGTATAGTGAGAATGCAGCACAGGACAGATATGGCCATCGAGCAATCATTATGTCTCATTCACATTATTTATTATGTCTGATCTCCCACCAAATCGTAGAGCTTCATTGCTCATGTATAACAACATGCGCAAAGGCATATATATTATTCAAATATTTCAGGCTGACCTTGTCTTTGTTTCAGAGTCCAGGTGGCATTTCATGAGTGATTCTGGGTGCCCCTTTTGTTCAGGGGTTCCAGTGTGTGCCAAGAAGACTGGGTAGATTTCCATAGGCAGCTGACCCATGAGCATGGGGCCCAATACAAAGCAGGATTTATGAGGCCATGGAGAGGAGAGGGGACAGAGCAAACCCTGGACCAACAGTTTACTTAAAATCATTCAAAACAAATAAAACCAGGCACAGACAAAATAAAACGGCATTGAATAAGAATATGAAGTGATGTCTAACTGTTTAGATGCATCCCTGCAAATTTTAGACTTTTTGTGAAAATGTAACATAATGGTATTTACTTAAAATATGGACGCCAGCTTATGTATAAAATTTGAGGTGCATGTGTTTTTAGTTCTATAAATTGCTTATTGCTATTTGAGGTAACTGACCCATCTCCACTCTTTAAACTTGCTTGAAGCATTGCGTTTTTAAGCATTAAATCCAATTTTGTTCAACAGGAAATTGCAAATAAACTAATTACATGTTTCAGCACATCTTTAAATAAACAAGAAATAGAGAATTAAGAGTTTCACTTTAATGGCACTTTTATTTTAAGACATTAAACACTGGAGGTGCTGTGCCTTTGTAAATGTTTAGGCCTTTAGGGGGAGACATTAGCCTGTTAGACGTCATATGCTAGTCAGTTTATGCTTTTATGCCTAACTTTTTACAGTACTTTGTACAGTAAACGCATATATTTGAAACCACTTTACACTGTAAGGGGGGATTAACTTGTTGTACAATGATAGTTGTAAGTTTACAGCTTATAGAGGTCTAAATTTGATTACATGTGAGAAATACAGCTTGTCATGCTCATATCAACACAGAAAAGAGCTTGTTCTTTCTTTCCAGCTATTGCTGTGGCTTCACACGCGGCTGAGCTGGATTCATTACAGCTGTACCGTTTTAACTAGCATAGCACAAATGCTGGCATCATCCTTTTCCACACATGTCTTACATTTTACTACAAGTGCCCCATTTGTATATATGCTGTTAACCCGTTTTATTTGAGTCAGCATGACATAATGTTTTTGAGTTTACAGTTGACTCTTAAGGTAAATGGACTTTTCACTTAGATTGGTTATTTGTATCTCTTTGACATAAAGGACATGTTCTCTGTTCTAGTCCATGACAAAAAAATGAGTGTTTCTCAATCCTGCTCCTCTGACAGCTCTAAAATGCCTAGAGGTTCTAGTAACAGATAAGATAATGTTGCATAATCTTTATTTATTTAGTGACCCCAAACATATCTGGCCATTTAATCCACATGTGTATGAGAATATAAAATATTGTGTATACATGTGGCATGAAAATGAAAATTCTGTCAGTATTTTCTCACCTTTGTATCATATCAAACCTGTATGAGTTTCTTTCTTTTGCTGAACACAAAAGAAGATATTTTGCAGAATAACTTCCATAGATGGGGAAAAATAGACGTCATTGGGGACCATAAACTGTCTATAAATCTTCTTTTGTGTTCAGCAAAAGAATGAAACTCATATGAGAGAAGTTTGATACCTTAAAAGTAAGTAATACAAGCACAATTGAACAGCAGAAAATATTTAAAATGGAAATATGTTGGGTTACACATGATAAAATCTTATCTTTTAACTTGCACATTATCATTCATATGATGCAGGGTGAGCAAAATATGGCAAATATATATATTTTTATATAGCGCTTTTAACAATTGTAGAAAAGCACTGAGCATTATCAAATAGGAGAATAGAGTGATGGTAATGTATAATGACAAGATCAAACTATTTATTTATTAAATGCAGAGAAACAGTCTTTGTAATGAAAACAACGATAATCGCTAGCAATCAGGTGCCCACAACTAAGCAATCAAGAGGCGACAGTGGCAAGGAACCAAAACCCCATCCATGGAAGAATGGAGAAAAGAAAAGCCTTGCGAGAAACCAAGGCCAGTTCTCCTCTGGCTGGACGCCCAGCACCTAATTTACAGTTCAATATTAAGTGCATGTCAGATTGTACAAAGTAAAACGCCAATGGGAATTGCCCAGTGATTTTTGCATGCCAAGCCACTCCCCCCATATATACGGGTATATACGATGACGGCGTGCAAACCACTATTAGGTTTCTGCTGAGGAGCCGAACGGGCCAGCGCGAGCAGTCTTTATAGAAAAAAATTAAGCTCAACTGCATCCATCAGATCTGGTCAGATTCAACCATCTCTTTCACCCCTGAGGAACCTGGCGATCAGAGGATGCCTTCCCAAAGAAAGCCCATCCACTACATTGTGGTAAGCCGCGATAGCAGCGGCATAGACTTTGAAAGTGGAAGGGGACAGCCTCCATTCCAACTTTTCCAACATTCCAACTCGGCGAGAGGAACACCAGTCAGCGAACGGAAACCACTTCATGGCATAGTCCTGCCTTGTAGAGGGGGCTCTAGCCTGAGTGATAGTGTCTACCACGGCCTGGGGAAGGCCAGCAATGTCTACCGAGTCCCGTCTAGAAGCCACACGTGCAGGTTCCATAGATTGGGACGTGGGTGCCAGATTGTGCCCAGCCTCTGAGAAAGAAGGTCCTTCTTCAGGGGAATCTTCCAGTGAGGGGCTGTCGTCAGGAGCATGAGGTCCGAGAACCAAGTTCGGGTGGGCCAAAACAGGGCAACCAGCAAAACCTGCTCCTGATCCTCCCTGATCTAGCACAGGATCTGTGCAAGGAGGCTCACTGGGGGAAAGGCGTACTGTGCCGATGGGGCCCTCGCTCAGGGAGTAAAACAACTGGCAGTGGGAGGACACCTGGGAAGCAAACAGGTCTACCTGTGCTTCCCTGAATCTACTCCAAATCAGCTGGATCATCCCAGGGTGGAGTCTCCACCATAGTGGACATCACCTGCCCGAGGAACTCAGCTCGGAGGGCGAAGCCGTTCACCGAACGCAGTTCCTGCATCAACCTCGGCCTTGCCAGCGAGAGCTTATGACAGCTTACAGGCTTGGGATGGGAGAAGTGGATGATTCCTCCAGGAAGCAGCGTTTTGCAGGCACAAGTTGCTGCTCCGCCATCAAGGGTAGTGATATATATCTTATATACCCGTATGTACAGGGGAGTGGCTTGGCATGCAAAAACCACTGGCCAATTTGGCGTTTTCTACAAAGATCAGAGTCGATTGGTCTACCAGGTGGGACCCCATGACGTCTGTCAATGATAACGTCATTGTGACTGACTGAAAGGGAACATGTATTAGCAAGATTTTATAATGCAGTCCAGTGGCCTGGTTAGTACAGTAAAAAAAAAAAAAAAAGCAGTGCACTGGCTCTTTAGAAAGAAAGACTTTTGCCAGAGTTGCACAGATAACTCACTGAGCAAATTATGAGTGTTTGTCAGGGGTGTGATCTGTGTAAGACTGGTGATTGGACTGTCTGTTGTGACTGACAGAATAAAGTAGACGGGGGTTTGCTTGCACAATGGGTTCTGGCCTGAAACAATAAACACATGTAATGAAGGTTGAGCAACTGCGCAGTAGGCTGTGTTCTCATGAAACTCTGTCCATCGTACAGCCTTTAGTTCCTCTGAGATGCCCCCTGCACCCTCTGCAGAGTTGAGTCATCATCTTCGGTCAGTCCAAGACGCTGTCAACACTGTGATGTTTTGAAGACTATAAAGATAACTGCTGATCTCAGGATGATTGCACACAGTGGGGTAATTAAAGGTTTGTTCTTGTGATGTACTGAGGAGCTTGACGTTATGTTGCACGGCTCTCATGTGAACATTAAAAAGCTGCCTGTTATCGGAGGCTCATATTGTACACTTTCAGATAAAATCTGTTTGAACTCAGAGAATGGCAGTTTTGTCAGATGGGAGAATGGTTTGATTTGCCAGTGAGTAGCCCATTTATCTTATTATTTTCTGGGATTTAGACCATAGTGAGTATTAGACTGTTTTGCTGTGGGTTTCTGGGCTGATGTAGGCATGTTGTGGAGAGCTGACTCACAAAGCTTTTCATATTCCTCATTTTCTGTGGAGTGGTCAGTTCATGGCAGTCACAGAAATTAGATCTAAAGTTGATTTAAAGGAACATTTTACCTTTATATGGAACAAACCTTATTAAATGCATGCATCTTATTTAATGTAATTCTTAAATTTCATTCACAATTTCTATACGAATAACACTAATTATAGTGCTGATACGGATCAAATAAATTCAGTATCAACAAAATCAATCTTACCATTGTAGAAGCTGCGTCTGAAGTGGCATTAAGATGGACTGTTTGACGCTCAGAGGTGACACGGATGCAGTTACAATTGCATAAATAAGATTGATTTTAAATATTAAAAATGATACTTTAAAGGTGCTCTATGCGATGTTGCAGGTCATTTTTATCTCAAACCGTATGCATAACCCCTTGATCGTCTTGCTGTCTGCCCTCTGAATACATTGGGAAAAAAACGGTTTCGAAGGACAACACAGAGGCTGCAATACCAAAATAAAGAATAGGGGCAAGGGACGTGCACCAAAACAATAACAAACTACGGCC
>JAUCMS010000028.1:2465449-2478637 GCA_032357445.1 Enteromius radiatus | reverse complement strand
AATAAAAATCTAAATAAATTAATAGATAAAATTGCAGCCTTATGCGATTTAGAAATTGCATGTGCTTAAATTGCGATGATAGGTTGGGTACCGAAACCCAGTACCAGTATGGCACCGGTACCTAATCAAAACGTGGATTCCGGTGCCTCATTTTGGTGCCGTGCCTGAACGACAAACCCAATAAATCTATGGCGGGAGCCTGCAAGCTCATTTCAAACCCTCGCGCACATGATATGTCACCTGCGTGCGATTATTAATCTTCTCTCATCTGCTATGAACATGTTTATTTTTGTCAGTCGTGGTCATTGGTTATTCCCCTTTTCCGGAAGTCAGTATTGGATGCCTGTTATAAGATGATCCATTCACGTGACTTGAGACATGGAATTTTATTTATTATTGATTTTGTCTTTATTTAATGTAATTTAATGTATTGTTCATAGAGTAGATCTTTTTCAGATAATTTATTAATAGACTTTTTAAACCTTTCATGCAATTTCATGATAAATCATTCAAGTGAACCGTTGTACAGTTTCATATTTATTTGCATCTGAATAGAATAGTGTAATAGAAATGAATAGTTCTGTATCCCTCTGAATGAACTAATGAGGGCAAAACCAAAAGGACACAGACAGCGGGGGAGAACATGGCAGAACAGAGAAACACATGGTAACATAAACACACAGAAAACGCCCCACGGCATAACAATATGATTATAAATCAAGAACAAGGTATTTACAGCTGTATTTATAAACTGCTTACTAATGACTATTAATGTTGGAACAATGCTTTATAAAGGATGAACCGACTGTTTACTAATGCTTAACTAATGATTCATAGTGTGCAGTTATTATAAGTGTTACCATTTTTATTTTTATTTTTATTTTTTATGTTATCAATTTAGGCACAGGAACCATTTTAAAAGTATTGATTTGGCACCGGTATCGGAAAAACCCTAAACGATACACAACCCTATTAACGAAATATTAAATGATGAAAAAAAAAATATTTTGATAGTTACATTCAGTTTGTCTTCTTTTGATATCAAGATACTATTATAGTTTTTATTAATATTTTGAATCCGTTGTTGTTGTTTTTTTTCACGTTTTAAAATTTAAAAGTTTTTTTTGTGTACAAAAAAATTAACAAGTTGTTCCTGAAAAAAACTTCTAAATACATAATTGCTGTAACGATCCAGCCCAAAGTGCCAGTTGGACTTTTACTATGGCACTTTTACTATGGCACTCCGCTCTGTGTGCATGACTCTTATTTTGAAAGGTTTTCATTTGTGTATCCACCCCCTTGTATGTCTCTATGGTATTTGATCATTTCTCCTCCCTCTTACATCTTCTGTAGTATTATTTAAGTTCCGGGTTTTGTTTATCTCATCGCTTAGCATTGTGTTAGAATTCCCTGCCTCTGTTAGCGTTCCTGGTGTTTCTCTGTCTTTGTGTTCTATAGTATCTGGATTATCGTTACGGACCCCGCCTGACTCGGACTTCTCTCTCGCCTCGCCCCTTGGACACTGTTTGCTGCTGCATTGACCTCTTGCTACGGACACTGACCATTCTCTTGCATATTCTCTGCCATTGTGGTTTGCTGATGTATGACCTGCCTGTCGTGACCCTGAGCTCGGATGACATTAAAGCTTGCATATGGATCCGAATGTTTCCCGTTTCGTTCCTGACACGCATCCAGTTCGTGACACTAATCACATAGGATGAATCTCAAATAATAAATGAATCTAGAAACATTTAAAAATATATACAGTACTGTGCAAAAGTCTTAGTCCAGTAGTATTTTCAGCAACAAAAACTGGTTTTAAGTGGGTTATTTCTTTCTTTTGTGGTAGCGTGTCAGTTGGAAATATCAGTTTCCATTTCCAAACATTATTTTAATCATAAATTGTAATAATGCAGTTCGATTATTGTCTGAAAACAGCCAGTGCTCCACACAGAGATCTGATCTGATCATCATCCAGTCTGTCTGGAATCACATGAACATACAGAACAAACTGAGACAGACTCAATCCAGAAGAACTGTGGTGACGTCAAGATGCTTCAAAAAACCTACCTGGAAAGCTACCTGAAAAACTATGGACAAGTGTAGCTCGGAACAGAAGCTGTTTTACCAAAAGCTGTAATACCAAATATTCATTTGATTTACTTAATAGAAGTTAATTGATAAACTAAATCTATTTATGGCATTATTTTTGAAGCATCCTCATTTTACAGCATTTTTACATGAGTGTCTAAAATTTATAAAATAACTTACTTATAATAAAAATAATAAGTTATTTTTTCTTCATCTTGTAGACGTTGCCACAGTTCTTTTGGATTCGTTTGTTCTGTAACTGCATGTCATTCCACTTTTGCACAGTACTAGGGATGGCACGGTTCATGAAAAAAACCACAAGTGGGATGGTACGTCCACACCTGACGCGACTTGCGTGAATAAATCACGCAATTCGCGCATAGTTGGACATTTGAACATTTTGAGTTTACTCGCTTCATTCGTGCCACTTAATTTGTGCGAATCGCGCTGCAGGATGTCTAATCGCGTCTTTGCATTGACTTAACATGTAAATCACTCACTAAACACTTAATGCTTCATTCACGTCTGGTGTGAATGCACCTGAAGAGAAAAGGAAGGCTGCCCGGAGTTGGAGGAAGCGCCATCGTCGTATGAATCAGGTGTGTGGGAACATTCTGGATTTCATGTTACCTATGATGACAGCGGAAATAAAACAATAGGTAGAACTGCGACTGTATGCAGAATTCTTTAAATGCTTATACATTTTTGCTGTTTTTGTTTAGACTGCTGCCACATTACAGAGAAAAATAAATGTCTTCTTCTGCTGTGCTTTGTCCCTGTAGTTGACCACTTGGTGGTCATAGCCTTAAAACCAAATCTGGCCAGTTAACTTCCGAGTGAACACGTATATAGTATATGGTATAAAGTATGCCTCTGTACTTGGGCGGGCGCCTGGCGAACTGAATCGCATAGCCGAGGCGTACCGTCCGTATCAACCACCGCGAGGGGTTGGGGAGCTGTAACCAGGCCTCCAACCGCGTCGCCAGGGGTATCAAGGGAGCGGCAGGGGCCGTGCCCGTCGTGGGGCAGCCTGGTGGGGAACCAGGGGAGAGACCGGCCCCAGAAGGCTTTGTTAGAGCGTCCTGGGGGTTAGTCTGGCTGCTCGTGGCAGCTCCTACCTGCTCCACTGGTTCCCGCGCTGGCGATCCAGGGCTCTGCGTCTGTTGAGAAAACAGAGGAGTTAGATGGGTTCCCCGGGGCACTGGGCCCGGAGGGATAGGAAATTGCTCTCTTATTGAGAATTTGGGTACCGCCGACCCGTGGGCCGGTGGCGAGATGTTGAGCTCCCGGCCCTCCGCCGGGAGTGGGGGCGCAGATGTTACTGTCCCCCGCAGAGTGACTTCCCTCACCTCCAGGCTGCCTGTCTCAGGGGAGCTGCTTTCCTTTGCTGCCGTCGGAGTGCAGGCAGCCTAGCATCCTGTGCCTCGGCTGGCGACGGGGCCGCAGGTCTTTTTGGTGCCGCGGGAGGACCGTTCGCGGCACTTCGTGCCCACACAACGGCTTGCTGGCGGAGGCAAGGCGGCAATACCAGCCTTTAAAAAGGCTGCCAACCCGCGGGCGTCACTGCAGTTACCCAGGAGACGATCGTCTGAAACGAGGAGAGAGCGCGAACTCACAGGAACTCTTTTGATTTCTTTTGAAAAGGAGGAAGAAAACTCATCCGAGCGGTCCGAAGCAAAAAAAGCTGTGTGTGCATTCCAGCCAGCCCTTCTTATACACGCACTGTGATAAGATGCACCTGGCTGCAATCAATGCACGCCAATTTTCATTGGCCTTTTCTCATAGATTCAAACACGATTGGTCTCTCAAGCGAGATCCCATATGTAACGTCAAAGTGATTCGACTGAAAGGGTAACACACACTGACAACACACATTTCAGTTCCAAAGTACAACACACATTTAATTAAAAAAATAATTTGAACCCTTTTAATGGACTTAGTAATCATTATCCATTATTGCTATACAGTTTACACATTTTACTTGAAAGTGAAAAAAGTGTGCTTTTTGCTGATCAGTAAACTACATAAACTACAGACAAAAAATGAATTATTGTTTTCTTTGAGGAAACTAAAATGACAGATAAAGCCTCATCATGAAGAGAATGCTTGTTTGTCACAGAGGTGGACGAAGTACACAAATCAAGTACTTTTTCAATTTTTTACTCGATTGAAACTTTACTCGAGTGAAAGTACAAAAGTACTCTTTATTTATTTGTACTTTGTAAAAAAGTTTTTAAAAGTACTTTTAATTTGTAAAAAAATTACTGATAGATTTTGCAATTTTATATAGGCTACTTAATTTTATGTAGCACATATTTTTTTTTATAAATTACTGTTCAAAATTCCTGGGATTTTCCTAAATAACCACTATATGATACATTATATTTTTAATCTAATTTTCACCAGTAAGAAAAAAAGTGTTTTGAACCTTAGGCTATTGTTTTGCAAAACGTCCCAGTTATATATCACATGAGAATAAGTTAGAAAAAAAAAAAAAAAAACATTTTAAGAAAAAAATATTCATAATTTTCATATTTTTTTCTTCTCAAACCTTGTCTGTGTTGTAAAAACACCCCAGAGGACATTACCACTTTGATAATTACTGTAGTTAACTGAACATCACATCCTTTCTTTTTACCCTCAGATGTAGCATATCAAAAATATTTGGACATTATCTAAAAATTACCTTAACTTAGCACCAGCAAGCTTGTTAGCTAAACAATTAGCATCAGATAACAATATTTAGACCTACTTATTTTCAGTATGGTTATGAAAAAATATTCATATCTGTCTACTCGGCTAGTTGATCCAAACCATATAAAAACAGGCGTAGGGCTAAATGCGTAGCATGTTAATAAAACTGCTAACATTACAGCAGCGGGGAATATGAACGTTTTTTGACCTGGAGACACTGATGTTGATCTTGTCTGCATTCATCTCAGTGGGCTTAAATAGATCACCCTTTACTGCAGTGTAACAAACTGAATAGGATCTTTACCTAAATAGGATTTTCAGTTAAAGTTATTAATAGTAAAATTTGACATCATCAGTCGTGCGTCCCAGTTGTTTCTGTGAGTTCAGTTCACTGGAGACTCGCTCTGAACGGATCGTTTGAATCAGTGAGTTGTTGAATCGAGAACAGCTGCAATCGGATCATTCCAATTTGAGAATGAATCATTTGGTGCGATTTGTGGACCGACTGAACAGGTTCATTAAGAATCAGTTTGTTAATGAATCGCTCGTCTGCGTCTCGCTCGGAGCATGTGATATATGAGTAACAATATGTTTTATGAAATGTAGTGAAGTAAGAAGTATGATATTATGCTTAGGAATGTAGTGAAGTAAAAGTAAAAATTACTAAAAATAAAACTACTCCGGTAAAGTACAGATACTTAAAAAATGTAAAACTTCTTTGTCACTGTCCACCACTGGTTTTTCATTAGATCTAGATAAAAAGCTCTGCCCTGTGATGAAACGCAGAGTTTGCTCTACTATTTTACTCTACAAAATGTAGAAGTACGTCTGGAGTTTGTAGGCATCTGTTTGTGAATGGGTTTTGGCCTTGTGTCAGTGAAAGTGACTGTTTGTGCTTATGTAGGATGTCAATGAAAAAAAAAGGTGCATGGATGACTGCAAAAGGAAAGGAATAGGAAGATAAAACAATAAACATCTTAGTTTATCTGAGCTCTCCCAGTTTTTGACCTCTGTGTACTCTGTTGCAATCCAGAAGTTGCACAACACTTTTGTCTGTTAGTCGTCTTGGACCTCTATACCAGCTGCTGATTCTTTATTAGGGCTGTCCCCAACTAAGGATTTTCACAGTCGAATCTGAGTTTTTGAATCTTGCCAATAGTCGACTGATCGACTGAGTCGAATCATATGTTTGGGGGCGGGGCAAAATAAGAGTCATGTCAGTTGTGCGAGTCATTATTACTGATGTTAATACAGGGAATATTTGTAACAGATGCCTCACAGATATAAATAGTAAATAGTGTTTTATATTTCAATTAAAAGATCATTGAAACCCCAAGAATTCACATTTTCTACAGTAGTGCTTTCATTATGCTATGTATGACAATTGTTATTAATGTTCTGCATTTCTGTGCGTGCTGAAGAGGATCAGTAGTAGTCAGCGGGATTTAATTTATCTCATATAGAATACGCTTTGTTCTTTATACAACATAACATTAATATTACGACTTGTAGTCTATCTGCACGAATACCCCAAATGCAGAAGTGAAGGTCTCTAATTGAACTCACGCAACAACGTGCAGAAACACAATGACATTTTATGAAAATCTATTCAATATTTATTTTAAAAGCAATTGTTTTTAACTGAATAACTTGATTTAACATTATCTGTTTTTTCTCCATCTTTTTATGGCAATAATTCTGCATATGTTTGTCACATCTAAAAATTATTGCAGGATCTAAACACTGCAAAATGTGTGTTTAAACAAAAATAACTTAAGAACAAAACAACCCGACATGCACACGAACGGACAAAGAATAGAAGAAAACAGAGCTTAAATACTCTGAAACAAACCATTCAAACAGATGCAGACACTGTTCAAATCAATGAGATAACAAAAAAAAAGATAAAGTAGTGGTGGGAAAATAGGAACAAAGGATCACTAGGAAAACAGAACAGAACAGAACATGTGACACCGTTAAAGGGATTTCAGTTTATAACTCATTTTGGCTTCATTTGTCAGCCATATTTGTAAACAACATTTGTGAAAAAAAATGGCTCAGCATGTTGGGTCAAACATTTAACCCAACCCAGCTGGGTCAAAAAAACCTAGTGCCGGATTGCCAAAATGACACAAATTAGGTTGTTTTTAACCAAACATTTTTTTGAGTGCAGAGTGAAGATTATGGAAAAAAACCCCCAAACAAACATGAATTTCCTGGATTAGTGTTGGTTACATGATCTACATGATGTCAGCAGGTGTCATCACCATCTTCCACAAACTCTTGCTCACATTAGATAATCTCATTGGCCTGGATACAGCATGTGTGGCATAGGGCACTGATCACAGCTAAACATAAAAGGAAGGGATGAGATGTTCTCTGTGTCCTAACTAAAGGCCCTCGGGGAACAGTTATAGCAGCCACCCTGCAGAACTCAATCCGTAACCTGCTGAACCGTAGCAGGCACTGCGTCTTTAAATATAACAAAAGCATCACCCCATGCAGAGAGAACACTTGATTGCCCCTGTGGCACCAAGTTATACAAGAGGATATGCAAGAGGATTTCAGAGTTTAAACTATCAAGGTTGCGACCCGAGGAAACTCAATTCCACCATGTAAGTTTAGGATGGATGAAGTCAAGGCAAGAACATTTAATGTAATTAAACACATACCAAAAAAAAAAGGGCCCTGAATTTTCTGGATTTCATGCCAAATTGTCAACAAACAAGTTATGTTTACATTAATTCTTACAATCTAACATGTGGGAAGCATTTCCTTCACCTCTAATGGTAAATTAATTTTGTGAATATTTTGGCTATATTGCCTTTGCCCTTCTGTACAACGACCTGAGAATTAATAATGCAAATATGTTATCAATAGCAGTTTATTTCTGTTAGTTAGTTAGCTAGCTTAGCTTTTATACCAAAGATTTCACATAAACTGAATCTGAGACCTTTTTTTCATTTCATGCAGACTTGAGTTTGGAAAACCACTTCCACAGTTAATTGAACCAATCTGTGGTAATTTTTTTTTTTCACCATAAATCCAACAGAGTTTGGGGAGGTTTAGGCAAGAAAAAATGCCTAAATGAAATTTTAAATGTAATTCAATTGTCTAAAAAAAAGTGTTAATGTCGTCTCTTTATTATCTTAAAATAATACTGACAGAAATACTGATATGTATGCAATTTACAGTAGGAACAAGGAATAAAAGAGCAAACTAATGAGACCTCTAGTGGATTCTGACTTTGAAATATCTGTAAAATGATCCACTAGTTAAATGAATGTGCAGGTGAAGGGTTCGTTTGTGAAATCTTACACTAAAGCACACACATACACATGTTGTGACAACTGAGGAAGATGTCTGTCAGCCACGTCGAGGGAGGTGATGGAGATATGAGGGTAAGGCAGGGCCCAACAAGACCGGCAGTCAGAAGGGAAAAATGCACATACCGATCACCTCAAATATGCTCCTGCTTTCCGCACAGCGCTTCTCAATGTGTGATGATGGAGCTCTGCTTCACGCCACATTATCCTCTCCTTCCATCCCCCCACACCGCCTTCTCCAGACATCTGCTGACAGTAATCATAGCTTGCCTACCTCCAAGATGTAGTCTAGTAGAAACAAAGCTTTGTGTAATTGGATCTCGTTGCTCTTTCATCAGGAATGGGAGAATATTAATGACAAATCGTGATTGCATGATACATTTAACCAAATGTTTGAGTGCTTCATAGGCTGACTGCATTTTTTACCGCATGTATGTCAAATTCAGAGCACAGAGAATCAGGAGCAAAGCAGTATCTGTTTTCAGTGTGAGCTTTGGCATTGCATTCAGTCATTTAGCAGATTCTTTTATCCAAAGCGACTTACAATAGAAAATAAGCAAATGAAAAGTCTAAAAAGGACATCTTTTTTTTTAAAGAATAGAATTAGAATATTGTAAATCTTCTAATTTATATAAACACCAACTGTTAAATGTATTATGTAACTGGTTACAACAGATGAAAAATGTTGCTTTTGTTGTTTATTATGTGGTGTTTTTATTGGTGATGTTGTCATTGAGTTGTGCATGTAATATGCTGATATCATTTAATCAATAACAAATATCAGTAATCTGGAAAAAAGTAGACAATTATAGTGTTGTATACAGTCTATTTATTGCTTTACAGTTATAGGAAAAATGTTTCTTTTGTGTTATTTATCTTGTGTTAGATTTATTTGGGGTTGTGGTATGAAAGTGTCACGTTAATCTGCTGGAGTGCTCTCAAGCTCCGCCAGAGGGCACTCCAACCATCACAGAATATCTTAAACGGACTCAATATCCCATCATGCATCACTCATTCACACCCGTTTCGTATTTGCACTCATGCACCAGCAGCTGTTCCTCATCACCACACCCACACACTGCATATAAACCACATTCACACTCAGGTTAATCGCGAAGTCTTGATTTGCCCCAGCTGTCACTTCTGAGCATTCATTCCCGTTTTTTTTCCTGGTTTCTCAGTTTTGGACTGTTTATTCTTTTTTGTGATTGTTGCTGCCTGCCCCGACCTATGCCCGTGTACCCCGACCTGCATTCTGCATTGTCTACGTTTGCTCACTTTTCCATTGACCCTGCCTGTGTACTCTGAATAAAATGCTGCAAATGGATCCGCACGCCTCCGTCTCCAGACAGTATATATTGTGGCAGTGGCATATTGACATTTTGCTGCATCATGTAGATTGTGTTAGGTAAATCTAAATATGCAGCGCAGAACTGTTACCTTTAAGGTAGCTCATCACAGAATTAACAATATTTATACAATTTACAATGCAAGGTGTATAAGCGAGATTTAATTTATACAGTGAAGACTATGCAGAGTTTTTTATTATTTATATTTTATTTTATTTTCTTACATGCCTAACCCTAACCTGACCTACTGTAGCTGGAATTGTTTGTTATTTGCTTATTTGATCTTATTTTTTGATAACAAGGAAATCATTTTCTTGGCTCATACTGTGAAATAAGAATTTGGTTATATCATCCACTCCCATTTATAAGTCACACTGAAAGCTTACTGATAGAGAAAACAATATGTTGTTTCTTGAGGAAATTAATTGGCTTGATTAATTGGCCATGACAATCTAAAAAGTAAAATAGGGATATGAAAACAGACAAATAGAACCAATAAATGCAGTTGTAATTAGTCCTCTTATCTATTGATGGTCAATGGTGAAGGAGAAAAATGTGACCTTGTTTTGTACACTTCATGTTTTGACTGAAGACAATTGATTGTGCATTAAGAAATCCATTCGGTATCATTTCTTTGTACTATTTTCAGAGGCTCAAAAACTGTTTGCTTTATATCAGGCAGTTTTCCTGCATGTAGTATCTCTTGTGCAAAACAGTGCAATAAAAAGTAGTACATAATTCATTTGTATGGTAGAGCTCTTTCCCAATGTGTCGCAGTATGTCTGATCCTGGCCATAGTTCCTGTGCGTGACGCACAAGGAGATGAAATCCTGCCCCAGGCCCAAGTGATGCTTAAGTGGGTGATGGTTGCACAATCTGGGGAAGTGCTGGCTTTTGTTAAGTTGCCTTTTCAAAAGCCTGCTGGCCCTTTCTCCATAGGAGTATGACGCTGTATCAGTGCATACATCAGATAGAGATTGGCATCTTAAGCTGGCATGTTTTAGCTATGGATGGTAAGGCACTTTAAAAACTGGACTCCAACAGGCACATTTATCTCCATTGTGTAGACAGCCAGCACAATATTGTAAAATGCAGGGCCGGGTATTTTGTCCACATGACATGAGGTTGCAGCGCAGTGGCATGTTTTCTCATGATTGAAGCTTGATAGCCTTCTGAGTAGTACACAAGTAGCGGCCATACTGACTACTAGACAGATAGAAAAATATTTGACTATGGCTATAAGGTCATATTTGGTGAGAAACTATGTGCTATATTTGCTATATGTTTACTTTTTTTTCAAATGTGGCATGAGAATAAACTTGAATGAAATACTTATGGGTTTGGAACATCATTGTTAGAGACGGGAACAGACTCCCTCGACCAGGTGGTTGGAAGCTTAATATGCATTGGAAAGGAGTTGGTAGGTTGGCATAGCGAGTTCCTTGCATACTTGGATCATGGGAGAAACTGTGCTCCAGCTGTGTTGAAGCAATGTGTTCTCAAAAATAATTCAATTTCCTATATCTTCCTCCCATCTGCCCGTTAGTCTGTGGTGTTAACCAGACAAGAGGCTTACAGTCATATCCTGGAGAATGAAGATGGCTTGCCAGATGAGATGAATTGGGGACCTCTGTCTGATACATTGTCTTCGGAAGCCCAAAGTTATGGAAAACATTAGAATATAATTATCCCTTCAAAGGAGTTATTCAACCTTGGATGATCGATCTACTCCGACCAGGATGCACGTGAAGCCATGAGATGCAGGTAATGAAGCCCACTCATAGGTGTGACCATGGGAGATGTGGAACAAACAACAGGTGTTCTGGTCATTTTGAGATTGAATTACTCAACAGACCTCCTGGGAGATGTGAGGCCACCAATAGGTGTCCTTGTAGGAGAAAGAGGATTTGGTGAAAACGAGGGTGGCAAAAATTGGTAGGAAAAATAGTTACTCCCTACAAAGATTGGTAGGAATGTAGGTGTGGTTCCTGGGGCACCATGACTGGTTTGGTGTTGGATTCTTCAGCGAGCTGCAGCCTGTTGTAAGTTCAACCACTTGGCATCTTGCAGGTATTCAAGCTTGTGGTGGTTGTGAGAACTTAGGAAGCATGGTGGAAAAGTCAGTGATGCCAATCCTCTAATGCATACTTGATGGTAAAACAAAATCTTAGTTGCCAACATTATTAGGGCCTTTTGCGCCATTGGGAACCTTTTCATAGTACCCAGACTAACTGTGGGACTATCCACTATCCACTTCAGTATAGGGTCTAACACAGTTCTAGCAACTATCAGCCACATAAATTTATGCTGATTGGCCAAACACATGCGAAACACCACATAATTGGCATTTTTAAAAAGCCATGTAAACATATTTATTCCACAAACATGGAAAACAGCAATAATGGCATTTACCTGTTGTCTGCAGCATTGTGTTCTTTTCTCAGCTAGTTCCAGAAGTAAGTACCTAGAACTATGCGGTGTAAAAACCCCTATAGTTCTGCTCCACTATAAACATAGTTTAAGGAAGAAAAGGGTGTATGGTCACCCTGCAACTGAGACGACAGCTGATAGTGGAAGCATGCAGAAGGATCATGGAATTTGACTACTGCCTTGTTTGGTACTCCGTAATCAATACATGGGTACAAGCCTCTCTTCAGTCTCATAGTGGCAGCTGAAATGTAAGGGAAGATGTAACCTCACTGGAGGGCCTCCATGGTATCTGTTTGGTTCTAGATAACAGGTTGATCTGTTGTCTGGGCACAGGTGCACTAGGCAAGAGCTCTATGACATCGTCCCTTAGTCTATGAGGTAGCAACTGAAAAGCACACTGGGGGTAAATGACATCAGTGTAGGAGCTGTGCTTAGCATTCAAAGAAGACTCAGTGATGGGACTGGTTTTGGCGTTGATGGTGATGTTGTTTTTAGGGGCGGTCATGGCATATGGACTGGCTTTCGTTACGGGAACTGAGGTAAACAATTGTGAAAAAATCCTCGGCCTTATTTGAAGATTTCTCTTAATTAGAACCATGAGACAACTTGATGACCAACATGCTGGACTTCATCATGCATGAGGAGAAATCACAACAAGGAGATATGGGACATAAAGGTGGCTGAGGTAGGTTTGTAAGTTGCATGATAGGATCTGTAGTCCAAAGATGAGACCAGACAACAACTAATGGAAACAGTGAGTAATTACACAGTCCCGTTATGAGTCCATAACAACAAACAGGTGCACCTGATTAATTAGGTGGTTAGTCTACATTTACATTTATCCATTTAGCAGACACTTTTATCCAAAGCTCCTTATAAATAAGGACAATGGAAGCAATTAGGGCTGTGCAATTAATCAAATTCAATTATCATGTGCATCTCATCAATAGAGCCGGTTCTGTGATTAGTTGTAAAACTCCATCACTATCACATACACAGAGTTGTAGTTTACTGACAAGCTAAATAATGTCAGAAGTCATTCAGGAACTAATGGTTTGTAGAAAAGACCATCTGAGAGATATGTGATGAGTTTGTGCTGGCTCAAGGGTTAATGACAACAGCACCTTAACATACTGTGTGGAGTATGCTGATATGTCATGCCTTGAGACCAGAAGGATTAGATGTTGTAACAGTGTTGTTTTCGTTAACGATAACGATGATGAAATAATTTCGTTGACGCCACTTTTTTTCATGACAATAACGAGACGGTGACGAGATAAACACTGCTCTTTGATGAC
>JAUCMS010000028.1:2446535-2456918 GCA_032357445.1 Enteromius radiatus | reverse complement strand
TCTCTCTTATTCTGCTCCTCAGTCCGTATCCAGATCAGATGGTGTATCAGCACAAAGAGATGATCTTCATCAGAGACTAGTACAACTAGATGAGCTCCGCAGACAGATCACCGGAACCAAATGCACAAACCCACACACACACATAGTCCTTTGTACTATCTGACATACTCTTAATATTGAACTGGAGATTAGGTGCTGGGCGTCCGGCCAGAGGAGAACTGGATCCAACTAAGTCAGGTTTCTCCCAAGGTTTTTTTTTTTTTTTTTTTTTTCCCATTCTCTCACGGATGGGGTTCTGGTTCCTTGCCGCTGTCGCCTCTGGCTTACTTAATTGGGGACACCTAATTTCTAGTGATTATCATCGTCTTGACTACAGAGGCCGTCTCTGCATTTGATAAATAAATAGTTTAATCTCGTCATTATACATCACCATCACTGTGTTCTCCTATCTGATAATGTTCAGTGCTTTGCTACAATCTGTATTGTTAAAAGCACTATATAAATAAAAGTGATTGATTGTTTGAATTGTGGTATCTAAAAAACGGTATAGTCAACAATTTGGGATTGAGCAGGTAAAATAACAACTTCATGTTCACCATCTGCAATGTGGTGAAACAAAGAATAATTTTGTATTTTTGACCTTGCAGTGCAGCAGAACACATATAACACTGTTACAAGGCTATTAGTCTAATATTACACACAGGCTACAAGCCTTAAATGAGGCGTGCAAAAGCCTTTGAAATAGTATCTGTTGTTATATGCTCTGCTAATAAATACTCTGTGTCCTGTCAGAGTAAAATGTTAGTTTTGGTCCTCAGACTTCCTTTTCTTGACTCTAGAGAAAAGAGGAGATATATTATGTAACATAAGTATTACATGATGGATGAAATAACTGAAAACATTGTAGCAGCTTTCATCACCGAAAAGACATCATCTCTCTAATCCCATCACACTATGTGGATTTATTAAAGACCAAGTGCTAAGTGGAAATGTGATGATTGCCAGATAAAGTGGACTGTTGACTTGGCATCCATCTTACTGATAAACCATATCTTTTTTTTTCTACACCAATGAGGCCTTGAATGGACACCAGATGTGTGACTTGCACGTGTGCACATAGCAAAGTTAAGTCTACTTGCATGCTGGGGCTGAGTGAGTGTGCAGGAATAGGCAGGGTGGAGCTGATGGATATTCTTCAGTGCTTTTATGGCTGCTGCGTTCCTCCTATGAGGAAATGAACATGAATGCAAACAGCTGGTTCATGTCTATTGTGTTTCATTTGGCTCTCATTATCTTCAGCGCATCCCAGAGCAGCAGGCTTACTTCTTCAATTGAGAAGTATCATCATTGGCTGACTAAACTCTGACCCTCACCCCAACTAACCTTAACAAAAATGTAAATATAGCCACAGGCAACATTCGTAAGAGTCTAAGCAGTTGGAAGAGTTGACAAAATGGCCACAACAGAAAGAAAGAATAGATCCTGTGAATGCTGTGTCCTCAGATTGTCCTTGTGTACATGAGTATGAAATTGCGAAGACTGGACATTATGCTAACAATATGCAGATCATTAGGGATGACGAACCACATTCATAACTCATATCTCTCAAATTACCAAGAGTGAACAGACCGAAATAATTGTTTGTAATTCTTTTCATAACTCTTGGTAAGGTTTATCTCTAGATAATACACGCCAGACTTTATGTAAAGTGGGTCAACTGAAAATGTTTAAAAGGCTTGGGCCCGTTTTCTTAAAGATCCTAAAAATCTTGTCAGATAGCTCCTAACTTAGCTTAAAGGTGCTGTATGTAGAATTTTGACTCTACTAAAGCATAACATACCGTAATATGTTTGCAGATATTTAAGAAACATGTTAATTTAACATACTTATAGCAAAAACTTTTATCTTAGTGAGGAGGTGGGGCTGACCACTAGAAAGAAATAACAGCGCATTTTTAAGAGTAAGGTCTATTATAAGCCTTCGCTTTGAAATAATCTGTGTATTTCTTCCTGTTTTGTGTATACGCTCTCACTTTCTCTTTATTTTGAATATTTTTTTTATATAATATGTATTTATTTGACTTTTGTATTTATTTAAAATGAGTAGTTATATACAGTTTAGTTCAGTATTTGAATTAGAATGGATTGAAAGGATATATTGTCGACTGTTTTTGCTCCATTTGGTTAATGGAAATAGTTCCAAACAAAGATCACAGCAGAACAGTCTCGCAGATGCAACACACAGAGTAACCGTGTTTTGTTTATGAATGATCCATGTCTTTGAATTTAATTTGCAATGATTCAGTATTCATTGTTCTCCTTTATTTCAGTGTTTCTCCTATGCTCCAGGATCCTCCTGTGTATGTGGTGTGTGGTGTCTCCGTGCTCCAACGTGTCTCCAGTGTCTCTCCAGCGCTCCCACGAATCTGTAGAGGAAAGGACTGTGTTAACATTCAGTTTGCAATGACGATTAACAATCCTGCTCTCCGTTATTCACATGAACAGTTTTCTTCATCCATTGTCACTCCTCTGCTGTGAAAATAAACATTGTTGTTTTACTTACCTCCTGTGCAGCATCCGCTTCTGTTACAGGTTTAGGGCTGAATAAGAAATAATATCAAATTGTAATCAATGCTAAATTTCTGTATCACATTTGACTGCAAGCTAGCATAAAATGTGATATCAGATGCCCGTTTTTCACAAGTTGGCATCATTCTTTAGGGTCTTCATGAGACGTCTATAACATACTTTGGTTAAAATTTCTCAACTGTAGTCTAAAACAACACAATTTTTACCCTGTGAAAAACAGCTCTGTTCACAGTGAATGCCCTTTAAATGCTAATGAGCTCTGCTGACTCTGCCCTTCCCTTCTGTGTGATCATGAGCCTTTCTCATGAGACTGTTTACTTTAGCCACATTTAGCGGTGGAACTTGCTAACTAGCACATTATTAGGAAATGTATTAGCAAAGGATTTCCAACCATTCATAAAAAAACCCTTCTCACTTCTGTAGGTGAAGCTGGATCACGAACGATTTACAAACGATTCAACATAAACACATTTAAGTAGATCAAGGAACATTCCCTTCAAAAACAAATGTAATTCAATGGGTCGCAGATATCTCAAATTTAAGTTCATCTGATGTCCCCTGTAAAATGCCTACATTTGATCAAGAACTATTTTATAAAACCACATCTCCATCCTACATTTTGTCTTTTTCGATAAGATCCACAAAGTTGCTTTATACTTCTGCAGCTTCAAATACTACTTCTTATCTCTACAGCTGATTTCAAACCCTCATATCCAAACCTAAATCCGAACCCCTACTCCTTTGTATCCCCAAATCCCAAACCAAGCTGATCCTATAGAGTAAAACCACATGTTGTCAATGCTGGTCCAAGTACTGTGATAAGGATAATGTTTTGATTGGTGGTATTGTGAATATATATGAACATTTTCCCCTCCCTCTGACTTGGATGCTGTGAACAGAATAGTGGATTTTTGCAGACTGGAAAGAACAAACCACTCATATCCTCTAGAGCCCCATAGAAAAAAATATGATTGCATAAAGAGACCATTGGAAAGCAAACCATATCTATGAGTTAGCGGGTGGTTGAGAGATGCTTCAGAGATTGAGCAATGGATGTATTCATGCAACACGTTCTCACTCCCAAGTCATCACATTTTGACGCTTGGTCAAGACCCTTTTGCATCGCTTTTTGACGATCAAGGTGGCACTTTATAGTCACTTTTCGACGCCATTGTTTTAGTTGTTTGGCTTAATGTAATGGTTTATATTGTGTACTTTTATTTGAGCACCGAACCCCCACCCCTACCCTATACATACCAACCTCTGAACAATATAAAACACACAGAGGCAAATGCTGTCACAGGTATTTATTGCACCAACTAATCATTAACAAGCAGCGTAAATGTGTATATATATATATATATATATATATATAAAGTATCGATGCTGTTTAAAACAACTGAGGACTCTTTACTTTGAAAAGTGACTAAAAAGGGGTACCTTGATCATCATAAAGCGACGCAAAAGGGTCTTGACCAAGCGTCAACGTGATGATTGGGAGTGAGAACATGTTGATTCATGAGACCCTTTGGTGCGTTTGAACAGTGAAGCAGCAGGGGGCAGTCTGATCTCAGACACAATGACTCTGCAGAATCTTTTTCAGATCTTTTTCATTGAAAAGTTAAGAAACTCGAAGAAACACGCCTTGATCCTGCCAGTGTATTCAGAGGGCTGTGCCCCTTGGTGCCTCCCAAACTTGACGTAATGTTTACAGTGGTTGACACAGTTATGTCCATCATAATAGAAAACATATTGGACACATGACACCAGTTTAGCAGGGCAGTGATTTGAGTTCTGAGAGCTATGAGTGTATGGGAGAAGCTTTGCAAGATTGTGATTTACAGTACTGTCCGTGAGATGGCTAGCTCAGCGTGGCTGGATGCCTTTCTCTCAGACAGGAAGCAGCTGTTCTTCTGGAGAACCCTGGGGAGGCTTAAGCAGTGCAAGAAGGCTCACTCCTCTGGGTTAACCTCTCCTGATATTAGAATCCAAATAGAAGATCTTTTTTTTTCTTTGACATTTGCACACCCACTCTTAAAGCGAGGAAGAATAACTGGAGCTTTATAATGTCCCTTGTATATAGTTTTTATTTTTTTTAAACAATGGTGTTACCAATTTCATAAATAGAGTCCAAGTACAAATGCAGTGGTAGAATCGATACAGTGCTGTCTATTATATTGGATAGCATATTGAGACTTGAAGGGTTTTGCCACAGATCGGCCAGGCTCTGAATCCAGCCAATCACAATGCTCACTCTCCCCCGAATTCTGATCACCGCAATCACGAGCACTATAAATTTTAGTAATTTAAACATCTCTAATTAATTGAATATTGATAAATGGAGATGTTAAAATCACAAAACTTTTGAATTATTTATTACAATTTATTATCAGAAAGTTGGTAATTAAATGAAGACAAAACACTGAAACCAAAAAAAAAAAAAAAAGTGTGATTTACGTTAAAAAATAAAGTTTTAATAATTGTGTAATTTATTAATATTTAGATTCTACTTTTAACTAATAACATTCATTTTTTTTTATGTTACATTAAACTTATCTTTTATTTAGATTTTTATTTTGCCGACCAAAAAAATATTTTTGTGTCTCTGGTGGTAGTTTCTCTCGAATGAAAGGGTGAAATGCTGTTGAAGTGACTCTCAGAGCAGCTCTCGAGATGAAGTTCACATGTTCTTGTCATCATATAATGGGACAGCAGACACTGATATACTGTCCACATTTTAAATCACAGAAATCATATAGATTAAGTAATTGTAATAAATGTATCTAGTGTTGAGCATGAACTTCTAAAGCTTTTTGTAGTTCTCTTGCAATCATGCTTTTCTTGCAGATGCAAACTTGCACACTAAAAGCACTGGTGTTATATGCTCCAGATTTTGCCTGGAAGGTCTAAAATCTCCCCTGCTCTCTTTTTCTGCTTCCTGCATGTGTTATTAGTGTGACATCCTGTGACTTTATATGGTAGTTAGTGAATGCCCTACATACTTTGCCCTTAGTTATTCAGATATCTCTTGCTTTAACATTCAACGCTTTACAAGCATCAGTTGCACAGCTGTTGTCTGGTGTAATATGATACAAGATATGATCCCTGTAAAAATCAAATCCGAAACACTCCCTGTGGCTCACGAAAATTGGCATCTCCTCCTAAAACATGGCTACAAGTAATTTTAACAACAGGTAAAGCTGGCTCCAGCTAAATTCAAAAGTCTACACCACCCAAAGAGGATCTTCATCCACTGTAAATCATGGTGGCATGTCTGCAGGGGCTCAGATCACACTTCAAAGGCCTGGAGCCCCTCATCATCCTCACCCAGGAGCGAGGTATCCACCCCCTTCTTCCTTTCCTTTACCACAGGAGAGAGAGAAGAGACTGTGTGAAAGCAGGAGCTAGAGAGAGAGGATATATCCTGCTGGCTGGGGTTTGATGTGGAAGGAGGCATTGTGGAGAGTGCAGTGACCCCAGACGTAGGCTGACGGGACGGGGAAGCCTGCATGAAAGTGCTTGAGTGATAGATATAACAGCAAAGAAGCCAGAGCCGGCAGGGCCTCTCAGCTCTCACAGAACTTTAATAGTTGCGCTTATGAGCCTGCCATGTGCGCCCCATGCATCACAACACGAACATCAAAAGCCTCGGCTTGCTCCACTTTTATATGAGATCATGCTAGCACTTTTCTTTAATGTCTGCAACTTCTCAGCTGTAGTAGATGTGGTGGCAGAACAAGTGCTCGCACTGCATGCTCTCCCACATGTTGCCCCCAGTCAGCTGATCACTCTGACAATTTGTTGAAGCGCCACTGCCTCGACATAAAACAAGTACATTTCAGATTCAGTGGAACTGGCAAATGTTTAACCAAGGTTGATATGTCATCTGAAAGCTGAATAAATAAGCTTTCCATTGATGTTATGTTTATCGGAGATAGAACTATTTGAATCTGCATAATATTGGGAAAATTGCCTTTGAAGTCCTGCTAAATGAAGTTCTTAGCAATGCATATTAACTTATCAAAAAATAAGTTGATATATCCATGTTAGGAAATTTACACAATATCATTCATGGAACATGGTCTTTACTTAGTGTCCTAGTGATAAACGAAAAATCTATACTTTTGACCCATACAGTGTTTTGTTGGCTATTGCTACAAATATACCTGTGCTACTTATGACTGGTTTTGTGCTACAGGGTCACAAATGTCCTCAGTCCCATTCCTAATTACCAGTAGTACTACATTCATCTGGTATCAACTGATAGAAACACAAGATTTCTGTTTACAAGATGTTTTTTGCTGCGTTAAGCATTGTAGCCAATCACAGAAATGTTGCTGAGCATGTTAAGGCCAATCAGAGGCTTATACAGTAAGTCTCTGCTCAGTACTCTGGAGTTTGTTCAGTGCTCTGCACACACATTGTTTAGCGGCAACCAACAAAGTATCTAAATGATGTTCGTTGTGTAGTTTAGACATTTTTTTTTAGTTTAACAGGAGTTTTTTTGCTTATTCAATAATACGTTGATGAAAAAACCTGCATAAAAAATTTAATTGTAATTGTAATGTCTTGTTTTTCATTGTCTTGTTACATTTGTTACTTTGGATTGCCCTTTTGGATTTTGACCCTGGACTGTTACCTGTGTTTTCTGAATGTTTTGGGTTGTATGTAACTGGATTACGATTCTGTCTCGATCTCGGATATTACGGTTTGCTGGTGTTTGGACCTTGTTTGTTTGACCACGCTGTGGTAAAGCTGCGTTTGGATCTTCAGCCCTTGTTACAATATGTTTGGGATAAGTAACCATGTATTTCCGATGTGCTGAGAACCATTACAGTTGCAAGATAATGCCTCATTTATTTAGTTGTTGAAATAAAAAAGAAATTGTACTGCAGGCCATGAGAAAAAGTGGGCTACTCGAAGACAGTGACTTGTAGACATGTAAAAATAAAAAGCCAGCAAGATGAAACTATTTCAGATTCAGATATGTTGAAAACACAAGTTTATCCATTAAATTAATAATTCAACAAAATAAAAATCTGTCATCATTTAGTGACCCTCTTTCTGTTCTAAACCCGTATGACTTTCGCTCTTCTGTGGAACAAAAAAGAAAATATTTGGAGGATTGCTCCAGTTCATCTGCTGGGAACTAAGCCTTGCACGCTTGAACGCAAGCAAAAGTATTTTTGTTCCTAAGCCTTGTGTGTTATACAGTCTAATAGTCATACAGAATAATAGCTTTCTTTGGGGAACAGACCAAAATTGTCTGAATCAGTCATTCACACATTGGACTTACGTGGTTCTAATTTCTAAAGTGAAGAAAAGAAATATGTCAACAGCCAATGCAAAGATGAAGCTCTCACTCTCACAGCTAATCTCTGAGCATGATAAGAGTAAGACACTCTAACACTATCACAGGGTAAATGAGATTACGTGAGAGTCTGGACAGTGTGACTGTGTCTTCTGTTCATCCAGGGAATGTAGAGAACCTATATTTTTGTCCACTATTTGGAGATAATGGCGTGCCATGGCAAATCTGTGATGCCTCAGGTTGAATAGGTTTTTCAACTAAGAAGGTTGATGTAGTGTTGCTTGCCAAGTGCTGGCAAGAAGTTGTGTTGGAGTGTGACTATCGCTCTCTTTCTCACACATATGCTTTACTATCGTCACTCTTTCTTCCAGCCTCTTCTCTGCTAGCACATGTTGTCTGTAATATCTCTTTCTGGCAAATATTCACAGTGGAGCAATGCCAACAACATTAACAGTGCAGGACATCTGTTGGAAATTCAATTATACTGTTTTGGATAATAAGTTACATGCGGAAAAAATTGCGTTTTTGCTAACAACTTTGTTGAAAAGGCCTGCTTAGATCAGCATTAATCCCCATGTTGGTTTAGGCTGGTTTATGATGGTATGATGCTGGTATAACCACATTACTTATAATTTTTATTAGGGCTGGGATTTTTTAGGCACTTTGCAATTAAATCTGATTCAATTTGTAACGAAGGGGACTGACAAGGTTGGATCTACTCGCAAAAAAAATTATTCAAAGTCATACAGGCAGGGTAAACAACGGCATCTGGGGCAAACATAGCTAATCCAGAGGTGTAGTTGAAATCCAGACAATGGTCGGGGCAGGCAGCAAACAATCAATAAAACCAAAAAACGGTCCAAGATCACAAACAGGGAAACAAACACAGGTTGAAACGCTCAGAAATTTTACACACTGGAAAACAAGACCTTGTGGTGAGTGAGTGTTTGATTCTGGCTTTTATGCGGGATGAAATGAGTGCGTGGGTGTGGTGACGAGCTGCAGGTGTGTGTGTGTGATTAGTCCAGGTGTGAGAGTAATCAGTCCAGGGATGAATCATGGGAAGACGAGTCTGTGAATGTGAAACGGTTCTGGTGAAGGCACAGAGGGAACTCCAGTTCGAGATTGTAATACAAATCTCTAATGATTCTTGATCTACTTTTTTATTAAAATCTAAATAAATAAATGGATGCATGGAAAAAAAAAAAAACGTTAAGAATTATTAACTAAATCTTCAAAACATGCAAGCAAATATAAAGGCAGAACTGACTTTCAATTAAAACATCATAAAGTATGCATGCTTTGTGCATTCAATTTACACTGCCTTTCAAATGGCATAAACTCCCTTCATAGAGCATTTGGAAGGAAAATAACATGGACATTCCGGCACTTAGTCAAGCAAAGCACACTTTTCTCACAGTGCATATCCTATGCAACACATTTTTTATTTTGTTCAACCATGAAACGTTTTGCTTATATACTTAATTTCACGAGTGTGTTTTGTGTTTGTCTGTGTAATTGGCAGCAAGCAGTTTAAAGTTGTTTCTGCCGCACATGAATGGCAAGTTTACAGAATCAATGAAGAGAGAATCATGATACATCATACATGTTTTTTTCTTTTTTCCCTCGGACCCATTATTTATGCTACAAAATGGTGTATAATGGTGCATAAGTATGTCAATTTGGGGAACATGTCAAGAGATTCTGGTCTGTGGTGAAACAAGAATCATGCCGTGTCCGCAGATTTGTTTGCTGTGCATTCATGCTGCGACTCTTCCATTCTATGTTGGATTTAGAGAGATTGACTCTGGAGGCCACTGGAGTACAATGGACTAGTTGTCATGCTCATGAAACCTGCCTGGCAATGTGTGGCGTGGCATGTTAACCTGCTGGAAGCAGTAGCCATCACAAGATGCACATGGTCATTTAATGATGCCGAATTGCTATCAGGGAAATAATGCGTGTCAAGGAAATATTCTAAATACCAGCCTTGACACAACGTTTACACCCAGTTGTGCTCATATTATCTGCTTGACGTATTTACAATCTTCTACTTTGGTTTTAGCGAGCTTGTGCTCAGTTTAGTTTCCTTTGCTGAGCTGAGTGGAAACTGATGTGTTCGGCTGCTGCAGCTCATCAACTGTTGTAACACGTAGTTATTTCAGTTACTCCCTCTCTCTCACTCTCTAACAAGGTGTTTTCACCCAGAGAACCGCCTCTTCCATAATCTTTGTTGACTTTCACACCGTTTTCTGTGTAGAGAACACCGAAAGAGTTAACATTCTCATGTTCGGTTTGAACATCAACTATGTCTGCAGGCTTTCATGCATTGTATGGCTTCCACATGATTGGCTTATGGAAGTATACAGCACTCTCCTTATCATTTGCAATTCAAGTACCCACTGCTCAATGTGACATCGTAGTGACGTCTTTTCCATGTCATTTTTGGACGTCCAATTTCCGTCCATTGATGGGGTTGTTTTG
>JAUCMS010000028.1:2355805-2379276 GCA_032357445.1 Enteromius radiatus | reverse complement strand
TTAGTAAAAGACCTTTTGTTTATTTTACCTTTTGACTCCGTGTTCTCCTTCGTCAAACACAAGACAGCACGTTACAGTATAGAGTCCCTGTTACATTTTTGGGGGAATGTGTATTGTTGTTTTTACGTCATTCCCAATCTGCTTCCATTCATAAATGCTTTCCCACCATGAAGAGCTCCCTACACTGTAAAACATTACAGTGATTTTAACTGTAAAAATGCTACAGTAAAAACCCCATTAAATGGTCAATGGTAAATTCCTGTTAAATTTACAGGGAAACACCGCAAACTGACATTCCCAGAATTCCCTGCAATACATTTTAAATTTAGTTTGAATTTGATGGGGTTTTTTTTGATAACTTTTTTTGTATCAGTTATGTTTATTAGGGTTGTATGTTACATGCGATGTTGTTAAATAAATGTTTATTGCACATTTTAGTTTGAGTCTCATCATGATGGTGTTTAGTGTGTAAATGACACTGAGCACCTTCTATGTATGTTACTATTTAAAAGCTACTTGTGATGAGCTTTGGTTTATCATGTGACTTTCTCATCACCTCCTGCATTTGGTAGTTTTTTACCGTAAATCGTACAGATTTTTTTACTTTGCGTTAAATATTGAATCTTGGTTTATATTTGACTTTGCACTTTGCTAAATAAAGATATGATATGCAAACAAAGAAGTGCCATGATAGGGCATTGGGTGAAATGTGGCTGCCACCACCAACTGATTACTGGCGGTTACTGACTTTATCATGATCAGCATCATGACTACAGTTGTGTTTGGTTTTCTCGCACGGCTCTGGGGCACTGACAGATTCATGGGTGGCAGGGAGCGTCACTCAGGGTGGGCTTCTCATGGAGGTCAGGTGTCTGCAGTGAAGTCTGGCGCCACACTGCCTAAGGTCACGCTTTTCCCTGGCAGTCTGCGGGTCATGAGGCACTGGGGTCAGAATGAATGATGGGAAGCCAGTTTAGGGAGGTGTACAGATTAGGGTGGACGTGCAAGTGGGGCACATGTGCTGGTGTGTGTGCCTCAACATGTGTGACATGCCTTTTTTTGCCCACTTGGGAAAGTCAAGTCCCCAGTGAGCAGAACAGGCCTGAGTGAGGTGTTACGCCATGGATGTGACTTTAATGGTGGGCCATGCTCAGGAAATACTGTTTTTTGTAAAGTATGGAAGCGATTTAGTCGCTCTGATTTTATTTCAAACCTGTATGCTGTTATTGTGACTACATAATGCAAAAGGAGAAGTATCTTCACGCTGCTCTTTTCACAGTTGCCATGACTGCTGGCTATAAAATAGTAACTTGTAATGTAATACTGAATAACATATTAAGGTTAAAAGTATACTCAAGTACTTTACATGTGGTTTATATGTTAGTTAACGCATCACAATAGATTAATAAAACAATGATATGCATACAAGTTAAATGTTTAATGTGACACTATTACATGTGCACTTTCTAAAAGTGTGCTTAAGTGGGTTAGTTAATATTATGTCTAAATGTACATAAAAAAAAAAATACATTTTTAAGATTTGCACACATTCAATACAATGAAGTGCACTCCTTTTTCACGAGGGTCAAGACTTCTGAAATAGCTTTTATGAGAGACAGACTCAGTCATGGTCATTATGACCTGTCATTAGATGGAAAAGAGCTGCATGAAGAAGATACTTCAAAAACTCTCTTTTTCTGTTTCACAGAAAAAAAATAACAGCATACAGGTTTGGAAAGACATGACGGTGAGTAAATAATGACTAATGAGAGAACTTCATGTGAGCTGTACCTTTAATCTGACAAAAAAAGAAAAGAAAAGAAGACATCAGTAGCACGATCGTGACTGAACTCTCGCTTTGCTTCCTGTTTAGTGATTCCCTTCATGGATGTGTACACAAAGAGTGCGTGTAAGACACGAGAGATGCTGGTAGACATCATTCAGGAGTATCCGGACGAGATCGAGCACACCTACATCCCGTCCTGTGTGGTTCTCATGCGCTGCGCAGGCTGCTGCAACGACGAGGCGCTCGAGTGCGTCCCTACAGAGACTCGCAACGTCACCATGGAGGTGAGACTGGTTCAATCCAGTGCATGCAGTCCTTCACCCTGCTTCCGATGACTTCATGCTTGCCCAACATGGGGATAGTGAGGCGGTATTAACTGGCATGTCAGCTATGTTGTTTACCTCCGCACTGTGTTTATGCGGCTGCACTTGCTCTTAGCCACATTTGAGGCCTGGTCTTGTCAGTGTATGCAATAAATGCTTACATACTAAATGTGCTTTTTTGTATATCCCTGCAGGTAATGCGAGTCAAACAACGTGTATCGCAGCATAATTTTCAGCTGAGTTTCACAGAACACACCAAGTGTGAATGCAGGTACGTCTCTAAAGCTGAGATTGTAAGTTCTTTCCAAAATGCACAAGTTAACTCACTTGTTCACTGTTTGTACGAAACCTTCAGTAATTCAATACACATAAAGGTGTTTTAGCCATATATGGTTTCAAGAAGAGAGTTTTTATTGGAGAAAATCTTCTTTATAGTGGACAAAAGTATCTTTAGATTAATAAATTGTTTTTTAGACTTAAAAACTGTTCACTGAAGTACAAAGGAACCAAATAAAGGTTAATCTAAGGCATCACCGTGAAAATCCCCTAAATAAACTGTTCTTTTTAAGAATGTAATGAGTAGATAGTGACAGACTAAAACTCTTTTTAGATCATGAAAAGTGAATTAACCTCTGTTTGCATCTTTTTTTTTTTTTAGGCAAAAGGTAGAAGTCAAATCAAAGAAAGAAAAGTAAGTGGAGTTTTATTTCTATATTATTATTATTTTCTATTTCAAGCTTTTGGGTGATTTTAAGATACAGTAACATATTTTTCTGAAATGGTCAATTCTTCCATTTCTCAACTTGGACATTGTGGGATTTGGTTAAGATTCGTTTGTTGACAGTGTGGACGGTTCAAGATGGTGCAGGGCGTTTTTAAACACACGGTTAAAAATTGCAATGACTGGGTTGATTGAACGGCGATGAGAAGCAGCCAGCTGGACACTATGTTAGCAGTTAGCACTTAGCAGTGAGTCTATTAGCAGTAAAGTGTATTTCTAGCTGCACGCCTGGACTGACCAATTAAATTGAGAGCATAACATACTTTTAGGAGTGCATTCCAGTTGGAGCTAGTTGTTCAGACTTGATTAGTCAGTGGGTCAGTGTTTATATTATGCACATGACTCACAGTAAGTGTAGCTTCAGCAGTCTTTACTGTCTGTATGCGAGTGGAGCGAATTATGATGTGGGTGAGAAATGAAAGTGTGCATATCTTTATCACTGCCAGATTCATGCTGCTTGCTTTGTCATACCTGGTGCATCCCATTTGCTTTTTGTTCAACACCGGTGTTAGGGTGTTTCACAAGAATCTTGCCTTGTGTGAGAGCACTCTAAATGAACTCAGATGTCCACAGCGCCAGCACAGTTCACTTTGTAAACACACAGTCCTGTGAGTTTACTTTAATATCGCTTAAATGTAATTCCAAATATAAAGTTCCAGGAAATCCAGCAAGGTCATCTGGACACTATATATGTAGAAAATGTCAATCTTCAGCCCTAAAAAATAAAGAAATACAATAAATCTTAAACTTTGTTATTTTAGCTAAATAAAACATAGTAAATTTATATATATATATATATATATATATATATATATATATAATAGAACTTTTATAATAGAAAAAGACACAATTTTATTATAAAAAAAAAAATATATATATATATATATTATCAAAAATGGTAAAAGCATAGTATAAATCTTCAGCGCTCCCTCTACTGGATCAGTATCGCCATTAAGTTCACAAGCATCATCCTATAAAGAAATTAATGAGAACATATTAAATTTAACAAAATCATGCTATTATTCATTATGATGCTCAGCTGTTTCGCAAACATATTGTGAGAATTCATTACAGAGTTCCAAAGCATGCCTCGACACACCCTCAACCCCGTTTACCCACAACAAAACTAATAAAGTGAAACACTCGACTGTTCTCACACCCATACAGTCGAATCAGCTTCCACTAAATGATACAACAGCCGAATCCCTCCTAATCCTCAGGCACAAACTCAAGACTCGCTGCTTTCAACAAGACTTAATTGTGTCACAACACCCAAAACAAAACCTGCTTTTCATTTTATTTACATTGGACATCTTTTTATAGCTAGTGCTTTTCTATTTCTGGCAGGTAACAATTCATAATTTAATGCTTTCCCATCTGCTAAACACTGCAGTGTTATAAAGAAATAGTAATTATGCAAGTCACTTATTCAAACATTTAAAAAATGTTTTAAAAATATTTTTAGTAATTTGATTATGCATTTCAGCTCAGTTTATCTAAATATTATTTTATAAAACATTCTTGTTATCTGTAGTAAAATGACTGCAGTGCACAGCTTTGATTGGTTGATGATTTAAAAAAAAAAAGGTTTGTAACAGGAATGTGACAAAATGTTAAAATAATTCAGCTGAAAATAATCAACTGGCAATAAACCCACCAAATAATATACCTTTAAATATGGTAAAGTCGAGTGTCAGCCAGGCCTCTCTGAGGTTTTTGCAGGCCTTGGTGCTTGTGTTAAAGCCTGGATTGCGCCGTATATATTTCTTAAGAGCTGCCGATAATGGAGTCTTTTATAGGATTCTTTCAGTTTTTCTTTTGGGCTGAGGCTCTGGCGCTTTATGGCAGCTGTAAGATGGAGTCTGTGAAGACCACCCGCCGTTCTCCTCACACCGCAGTTGCTCAAGTCTGACCCTCGCCTGCTTCCCCACACTAATCATAGTAACAAGTGTCTGTCGTTAACCCACTTTTATTTTTAGCCTTTTAAATAGTAGGTGATCCTGAGACGGAGGTCATTGTTGGTTACCTTGAGCTGTTTCACAAACCTCATTTAGTGCTATCATGTCTTAAAGGGATAGTTCTCTTAAAATGAGGCTCACCCTCAACCTGTGTGTATTTCTTTCTTCCGATAAGCACAAAAGAATATACTTTGCTGCCAAATTGTTTCCTTGTTGATTCCATAGCCACTTTTTGGTTATCTTGTCAAAAGTATGATTTAATATTGATGAATCAACCCAAATAGATTCATTTAAACAACTGTATTTGTCAATATACAGAAGGTAACGGCTGCAGTGCATACAAAAGAAATATCAAATCAAATATCAACGTGTTTCGTGCATCCACTAAAAACTGCCTTGACACCAGTTTGTCAAATGCAATTTCAAAAATAGCTCTGAAAAGTCAAGTTAGTGCTGATAAAAGCTCTTGCAGCATCTTTTTGCTCTGATGTTGCACCTAATGTAAGGACGGTAGGTTCAGGTCAGGGAATGTTCCCGGATTAATTGGATGAGCGGCGGCCGTGTGCGTTTCTGCACCTATAGGTTAATGCTAGCGTACAGAGATGGATGGGGTTAGCTGAGAGGGCTAAATGAAATCCGTTGGTCATGGGGCTAAGCGCCGGTTCTCTGCGTGTCGCCTCTCTCAGCACGTAGGCAGGTGCTCACGCGGGGGGCGGGGAGGCTCTCGCTTCTGATTCACAAGCTCAAGTTCAGCTCCTTGTACATCGATCCTCACCTCTAAGCTCCTCAAACACACACACAGTACGGCTCACTTCCTTCAGCTGCTTATTTGGACTATAGAGTCTGCCGTTGATTCCTCATGAGGAATCGCTGCACCTTGCTATAATTGCCGGCGAGTAGGGTCGTAACAAGAGGATCATTTTAGATCATACGAATACTAGTGGAATTTCACAATTCTCAGTACAGATTTTTACAGCAAAAATGAATAATGCTAAAATGCTTTAAAATGCGACATATGAAATATATATATATATATATATAGCCTTCACACTTCCCACATTAAGATCTTGTTAAGATTTATTAATTCTTTTTAATGTTTAGGCTCAATAAGGCTGCATTTATTTGTTAAAAAATACAGTAATCTTACAATTTAAAATTAATGTTTTCTGGTGAAGGTTAAGGATATTTTAAAATGTAATTGATTTCTGTGATCAAAGCTGAATATTCAGCATCATTTTTCCCGTCTTCAGTGTCCCGTGGTCATTCAGAAATCATTATAATATACTGATGTGCTGCTCATGAAACATTTCTGATTATCAACGTTCATATTTTTATTATATAAATTTCAAAAGAACAGGATTTATTTGAAATCAAAACATTTGTAACATTATAACATTAAAACTAAACAAAGCAAAACTTAAGTGGTAGTATACGTACATTTTTATTAAACAAAATGTATTTTAATTATTAGTTAAATTATTTAAAATGATAAAAAATATTGTTTAGCCTACCAATTTTTTTTTTTGTATCAAGTTGGTATTTTTGACATCTCTAGTGCTGGTTGATCTTTCTCAGCATGACTGTGCGCAGCTTCATTTAGATTTCTTTTTCTTGCGTTATTTTCCTGTTTTGCAGAAAACCCAGAGTGGGGAGGGTTAAAAGCCGAAAGAGAGCGAGAGAGGGAGATTCGGGCGATCTCAGCGCCTCGGCTCACCTGCGCTCAAGCAGTATTTTGCTCTCAGTCATTGGCTTTATTTCAGGGCAGCTTGTTTGCTCTTTGTAATCTCACTTGTCCTGTCGGCTTAAAGCCCCAGTCTGCATTTATTTGTACTCTAATTCACACTGTTGGCCCACGGCCCACAAAGAGGAAAGCAACCAAAGGTAAATAAACAGAGGTTGCATGGCTGTCTCTGTCATTACCGTACTAATGTGCCGTCACAGCTGGGATGACGCCATGCTCATGTGATCCCTCACCTGTATTTCGGCCCCTTTGATGTCTCTGAGAAAAGCAGTTGAATCTGTCTCCTGTAAATGGGCTTGTCTTTGCTGCACTGAAACGACTGTGTCATTTATTTAAAGTGCATTTTTATCATTGAAAATACGGTTTAAACTTCTTTTGTTCAGTTCAAGGCAAATGAAACTCCTTGTAGAAAAAGAAAATAAATAAGAGAAACAATAAAAATAGTTTTCATGTGCAGAACACATCCATTTTTTTTTCTTTTTATGTGCATAAAAGTAAAATATGATGCCTATTTTAAAACAGCATCACGGTAAAAGGTTAGGTCTATCAAAGTTGCCTTTAATGTTGTTTTACTTTGATTATACAGCTGGTTTTAATTTAGTTTGTTATGTTTTTATTGTACTGACCGACATTATACAACATTTTGACTCATGTCTAAAGCAAATATATTGAGTACGGTCTTTATAACACACTTTTTACTTTGTGAAGGTTTTTGTCTTTGGGAAACCAAAATGTAAAACAAAACAAATAAGTTGGTTGTTTTTTCCAGTGCAGGTGTACTTACATAATTAAAAAGTCTAAATTTAGAAGAGATAATGTGAAACTGTATGAAATGTGCTTCTGTGTCAAGTTTCTGTAGTTGAACAAACCACTTTAGCAGACATAGCTTTTGCTTCATACTGCTTTCATTCATGTAAATGTGTGTGTGTGAATGCACTTTTCTGTCTGTCCAATAACTGTTTCTGTCTGATTTCAGTGTTTCAGCTCTTCACTGTGTCTTGTGTGTGTGCTCACTGACGGACGAATGAATGAATGAATCATTATTCGCTTTCATCACACACCATCTGCTGCTAATGCTACCCATCTTTAAAACAAAGCAAAAAAGGTCTCAAATTGGTGCGATGATGGGAGGTGGTGTGTGATGGCGAGGTGCATGAGTGTGTGTGTGTGTCTTCAGCTCTCTGCCCAAATCACTAGTGCTTAGATGTCTCTCTGTCTCTCCCTTCTGCTTCCCTTGCAGCCACTGTGAGCCTTGCTCAGAGAGAAGAAAGCGCTTGTATGTGCAGGACCCCCTCACCTGTAAATGCTCCTGCAAATTCACACAATTGCAATGCAAGTCAAGACAACTTGAGTTAAACGAAAGAACTTGCAGGTTTGTTTATGAACTGTCACCACGTGCAACATGCATCTTCTCATCCAGTCCCATCTGAAGATCTTTGCATGCATATAGAGCTTGTTGTATTTTCCTTTCTATACTGTATATGCATGGCGTAGTGTGTGTATGTGTGTGTGTGTTGCAGTGAGAGACGTTTGATGTCAGAATCTGGTGCGTTACTGCTGTGCACTCATAGTGACATCATGTTTTGCTGTTCAGCATAGAATTGCTTGATAGTGTATATAAACTGAATTTGCTGGTATTCTGTCAGCAAGCATCGCGATTTTGTGTTTTTGGAGTAAAACAGGCAGGGATGCTGCATATGTGTGTGTGTGTGTGTGTTTGTGAAGTGCAACTCACACATCCTGCTATCAGTAATTCTTGTCATTATACTGTATGTTCATAATAGGTCAGACTTTAATTTGGTATTATTGATTTAGCAAAATCTTGCCATTATCTGTTCATGTTTCAGATACTCAGTATGAGATCTCGTTGAATATATAAGTGTGTCCATGCTGTTTGCTTCTCATCCACTGTCCCACTAATTTAAACTCTGTGACCGTATGTTAGCATTCTTTACATGTTGTCCAAATCTCAGCATACTTTGATCTTGTGGTCGTTCCACCCAAACCCAAAGTTTTTTGTATCCCATCCAAAAGTCCAACAGCTGAACATTTATACAGATAAACAATGTTTTTTTATTACACTTTCAGAAATATTAAATTACTGAGTTTAGTTTGCACTTAAGTATTAAGTGCTCTTAATTGTACCAAATGAAAAAAAAAAATCCTTGATGATAATCTAATATTAATAAAATAAAAGGAATTAAAGAGATGGCCGTTTCATAACATACTTAAGTACACTTTAAAAAGTAATGACAAGTTGAAGTCTTACATATAATTGTTATAATTTTTTAATAAGTACAGTTGTTTTATGTGTTGAAGCACATCTAAAGTAAGTACTTGGGATTAAATAATTACATAATACTTTTTTACTACAGCGTCTTATTCAGTAGCAATTACTTAAAGTTAATATAAGTTTTGTAATTACAAATGTATTTAAATACATAGTATTCAACATAAATTCCATAAAATTATATTTTAGATTTCCATAAATGCTTGCCAGTACATTCAGCAGTATACTTTTATTCTAAAAGTACATATAAAGACATACTTAAGTCTTACTTAAGTGGATCGAAAAAAAAAAAAAAAACCTGTAAAGTTTAGTTAACTGCAATTTAAACAATTAAAACTTAACATCCAATTAAATGTCATATATATATAGTACATACGAGAAAAAGAAGCTGAATTCTGATTGGTTGGATGGCTAAAAGACACAGATCAATAAAACGCATTGGCTTTTCCTGACATATATATTGACACAGATTTCATGCATATCTCTAACCAGTCCATTGTTCTCTTTCAGATGTGAAAAGCCAAGATGATGAGCGGCATTCTGGGCAGGACAATGAATGAAGGAATTTTTCGTTTTTCTTTTTACGGCACAGCACTTTTTAAACCTGAGGATGCATTCCCTGGACGAACTGCAAACACTAGCCTGAACAAAAGACAGAGAATAAAACGAGGGCAGAAGATACCATCCCGATGTAAATTTTTAAGATATTAATATATAGAATATATATTATATATATATATATTAAATGACAATGACAATGTGTGTCGCTGCTATCACCTACAAGTAAACGAAGACGCTGCTTGGCGTGTGAATGGGATATATTTCAGTGTCACTGCACCTGGGCCTGTGATTGGACAGAACTTGAGGCTTAGTAAAGCTTCACTGGATCGGCCCGCTGTGGATTCATATTTAAAGACTCGGAACGAATGTCCAAGACTTCACTGAAAGGTGCAAACGACAACCTCCAACCCTTTACGTGAACAGATACAGACTGTCAATCAAAGGAGAGGAAGTGACATAATAACGATTCTTTCCGGAATGTTCGGAATAGTGGGTCCAGGCACGGGATACGAATGCGGAACTATCTCTTTCTGTGATGTCACTCTCACTAGGGTGAAGACTTAGTCACCCTGTACTGACTAACATCCAATAGGACTTGGTGTGATAATACTAAAGGGATATTACATACTGTATATGTACATATGGAGATGAAAACACGTAAATGTGACAAAATGCAAATCGATTCTGACGTTAGCTCAGGAACAGACTCGTTCCATTCACTGCATTAGTAAAAGACAACTCAAATGTTTAAGTTTGTATTTGTCAAATATTCGATATTTTAACGTTTTCCAAAGAGAGTATTGCACACGACTTTAGGAACTGTTTATTACCACACAATATATGTGTATACATATATAATATCCCTTTGTGTAGTTCACTACATCTAATTTATAATGTTAGAATATGTTCAGTATTCTCTGTATTTAATTTGATCTATTTATATGCAGTGTTATTGTTGATATTGTTTTGATTTGTTTTCTGTCACCAATCTCAAAAACTGCGGACGGCTTTATAGAACGAAAGACAACAGAGAAACAAACACTTCAACATTCCTGAAAGCGCCTTTTTTTAGTTTATTATAACGTTTTTTTTTTTTTTTTTTGTATGAGCGATCAGTTCGGTGGAGATACGAGGCCTGCGGACGAGGTTTTATGATCTAAAAACAAACATTCTATTTGTGTGAAAGTGCCAGAAATGAGTTTTTCTGTTTGCCATGTACAGCCACATTTTCAGTATATTTTCACAGTAATATATTTATTGGTGCTGTTAAATATTAACATCCTTTTGTGTTTTAGTATAACTATTAAGCATATTTATTTTCAAATTATATTGTTTTTATTAAAGCAAAAATGGATTTCTGTTTGGCGAGTGTGCTGTTTTTGACTTTATTTCCAAAATGTTGGCATAAAAGAAATCAATTATACACATGCACTCACTGTAGACGACAAATCAACACTGCAAATGACACTTTAAGTTAAGATGCTATAAAGCTATAGTAGACAGTGCCTACTACTACATATTCCATGAACATCTTTTATGAAACAGCACTTTCAGTTAATACATGGAAACTGCATAAAACTCCTCACAATGTGTGCTCACATTATTTTTTACCATCTTACACACCTTCGGGTCAGTCTGACCTTCTTTATTCTATGAAAGCTTGCTTCTCTTTGCCATTTAACAATAATGGATGACTATTTATGCTTCCAAGCTCCACAAAGGACAAAAAGCACTAACATGCCATACTGACTTATACTCTGTATTTTAGATCTTCTGAAGCCATTTGATAGAGTGTGAGGAGAAAAAATAAATTCATGATGTAACATGTGTTCTAGAATAAAACATAAAAATTCATTGAGCTTGTGTTAACCAGACCATATGGTCATTATTTAGCCTATTTATACATACTCATCTTGGACTTGAACAGCCTGTTAAATATATTTTACAATATGTAGACATATACAAAAAAAGAAAGAATAAAATTTATATTTTCTGCACTGGATACCAAACTACTGATTCAGACAGTGTTTTATGACAGCACAAAACTGAAACTGAGAGTAAACTGAGTCTTTCATGCTCATGAATTGCTCATGCTTGTTAGATAAAACTTTAAGGAACAATTTACTTATGAAACATCCTTATGAGGTTAATAATATGGATTACAGCACCTTTTACACTCGCCATGTGACAGACAATATCCTTATCAGGGTTAAAAAGCACTGCTTTATTTCCTTGACCTTTTGGTTGTGTCTAATGAATTTGAAGGAAACGTATGGCTGTTAGTTTACCCAAAAACGATTGATTTAAAGGCCAAACAACACAGCTTCTCAAAGCTTTCTGCTTTTTTGCAATAATTTTCCCAACCCTAAATGTAAAATGTTTCCCAGAATGACAGTGCTTCTTTTCACCACACAAGAAAAGTGTGTGCACTGATTTATAGTGCCAAAATTCTTGTTTTCGGTCATTTATTTTTTCTCTCGTAATTATAGTTCTCATGCAGTGCCTTTATTTTTCCCTTCACAATTGTGAGGGAGGAAAAAAGAAGACAAGAGATAAATAGAATTTAATATTTTTTTAATCTAATGATTCAGAGATTTTTTCTTGCATTTTTGCTAAAAAGTTTTTTTTTATTGTACTAAAAATGTTTGAAATATTAGATACAATTATGAGGTTTGAATTGTGAAATACAACTTTTTTTTTAACTTAGGCCTGGGACACACTAGACAATTCTAACTGATTTTAAAACCATAGATAAAAAGAGAGTTTTATTTGATTTTGCAGCCCTAAAACCCTCTGAACGCATTCACTAGATGAACCGACCGAGACCATGCACCGCGTTGATTGTATAAACATTGATTGATTTCACAGTAATACAAGATCTCATGAAGACTTGCAAGATCAAACAGGACTAGAGAAGAAAAACACATGGAGGACAACTGACTTTGTCTCTCCTGATGTGTGTTCTGTTGCACAGTAAAAAACTAAATAGAGAAAAAGAATACATGAGATGTTCTTTCGTGGCATGTTTGCGGCTGCCAAGTTTCGGTTAAAGAAACATGCAACATCCAGAAGGTGAAGCTTTGTTACTCATTGAGTTTGGTTAGAATCGGGAGCAGTTAAATAATCACAATTACACCACACAATAAATCAACAAGCCTTTACAACGTGCCTAGAATCGGGCTGGGGCGTGACCTTTAAAGCCATACTAAAAGACAAAAAGAGACAGTTTACCTCAGATCTTGAAAACAGATCAGAGGGGTCTTCGGATACCTATTTTTAACAAGTTAATATGATTCTTTAGGGTCTATATGAAAAGTCTATAACATGCTTGTGTTAAAATTTCTCAATGGTAGGGTAAAACAACCTTTTTTTAAAACAGCTCTTTTTACAGCAAGCCATTTTTTTTAATGTTCATTTAAATGCTAATGAGCTCAGCTGACCCCGCCCCTCTCTTCAGTGGGGTGACGAGCTGTTCTCTGAGACTGTAGCCGCAGAAATTGCTAACTAGCAAGTTAGCAGATGTGTGTCTGTGTGGCAGCAAACACAAACACTCCGAATTTTCATACAGTAGGGTGGATGTGTACACACACTGCTAACGCATATTAATGTTCAAACAACATGTGAGAACAAGAGCCCGCCCACACATTTCTGATTGGCTGTGATATTTGATTGATTCTGTAGCATCACGTTGTTGTGTCGCATCTTTATCTGCTCATCTATCATCACCATAGTTTCAACACAACAGTGAGACTGCATCGACCTGTAGGTATGTTTTCATTGACTTTGTTGGGTTTGTTTTCATTAGTTCCTGTTTCCCACCACATATTAGCTGTCACAGCTACTCATCTGATTGTCCCTGAAGTTTAGCTACTGATGTCGCATGGACTGTTTTACCAATGCGTTTTCTATGTTTCTGAATCTGGGATCTATGGAGGGTCAGATGGCTCAGTTTTACAAAAAATATCTGAATTTGTGTTCAGAAGATGAACAAAGTGCACAATCTAGTGCACATGTAGTATTAACTTTTTATGTTCGTTTTATAGTTTGGAATGTTAAACAATCAGCTTTAATGATAATTTGGGGTCATAATGTCATTATGGTGATTAAATTGTCCTTTATTTCCTTGTGGTTTTGTGATGCAACACAATCTTTTCTTTTCCAGTGAACCTGAGATCCAGAGGCATCTGTTATTGTTGAATCTTTATTTAAGTGTCTATGGCCAGGTTACACAAAACACTGCATCGAATGTGACCACTGACTCAGCAAATAACACACTTAAACCCAGAGGAACCGCACTGTACTTTGTACAGACAGACAAAGGTTTGCTCTTTAGTAAGCAATGCATAGTTGCGTTGTTCAGTTGTAACAGTCGTGTCTCTGGAGGCAGCAAGCGCCTGACGGGTGAGAGATTAAACGCTCCCTAAGGTCCCTGTCTGTTGTAACCATGAACCTTAAATCCCATGCAATGTCTAAAAAGAAAGCCAACAATATTAAATCCTGAAAATGGCTTCAGTCTCGTAACCGATTATTTTTCAACTAGATGTTGAATGTGTACCGAGTGAATTAAAAGTGTCTCTAGGAGTCCATCTGCGATTTCCCAGTTCACACGTTGTCACCAGAGCAACGTGCCTGTGATCAGGTATTCTGCCCTCACAAGGATCCAGCGTACGTCATCCAGTCACCTGCTCTGTAAGTGTAGCTTAGCAGTCCTCTAGATTCAATGTGTGTGTGTGTGTGTGTGTGTGTGTGTGAGTGTAAGAGAGAGTGAAACTGTTCTCTCATGCTGCTTGGACTGACCTATATTTAGCTACCTAGGAAATATAGCAAGTCATCTGTCATCTGATCTAAAGCAGAACACAGACAAAGATAGAGGTTTATCTTTTCCTTTATATCACTCTTGTTCTCACTGTTTTTCTACCTAAAGAGGTAATGTTCTTCAGGAGAATTCGTCCAGACCTAGATCACATGTCACTGTTACTCTGTAACCCTTTTATTTTTTATAGTAAAATGAACAATTGCAAGTATGATGCATCCTCCCCATAATAGTTTAAAAAATGATTATGATTTAATAATAAAATAATTTAATTAAATATAAATAGGATAATGTAATAATTAACTTATAAATGCAATGATAATAACTGTATGTTTCTCAGTGTAGGGATGATCACCATAGTACAGTAATTCTACTACTACAGTAAGCTGCTTCTTAGAAAGGACATTTTTTTCATGACAGATAATGAAATGATAAAAATGAAAAAGAAAATTGTCACATTCATGAAAGCAAAGCTGAATTTTCAGCATCACTACTTGGTTTTCAGTGTCATGTTATCTCCAGAATATTTCTAATATGCTGCTCAAGAAACATTTCTCATTATTATCAATGTTGAAAACAGCTGTGCTGATGCTGAAATGAAAAAAAAAAATATATATATATATATAATATATATAAATAAAAATAAGTAAATGCAATTAAATTCCAATAAGTGATGTTGATAAACAACATTTCGGGAGAAATACGTACAAGTAATCGGCCACGGCTGGCACCGCACTTCATCAATCAACCTTATCCGAATTACCCAATCAGATACTTTCACTTCTGCTTTAAATAGGCCCGTTCTATTTTTGCATGCCTCCTCCGCCCTTCTCCGCCACCTGTATTCACCTTCCTCTGGGGGGGTTACATGGGGACCGAGCTGAACGCCGAGCTCTGCCATCGCAAGGTAACTACTAAGTTTCACGCCCACAGAACGTTGGCTAAATGTCTGATGCACATGGTACACTGATTTCCAGGGGATGCGAGTGTCGCGTTTATTTTCGGTCCACCGGGAAACAAAGCGCAGACATGTGTTTGCGGAAGAAAAACTGTTGTGTCTGCATGAGTGACAATGAGCATTTATCAAGATCAGCTAAACGTTGGATTCTCAAAAGTATGCAAGGTTCACAGCACAGACTCTTTAAGTTTAAGAGATGTCCAGGAGATCCCCTTCAGTCGAGTTCACTTCGCCGTTACAAGTCTTTGAGAAAAGGCCAATGAAAATTGTTGTGCATTGATTACAGCCAGGTGCACCTTATCACAGCGTGTGTATAAGAAGGCATGGCTGGAATGCACTCACAGCTTTTCGCTTCAGAGCACTCGTCCATGATTCATTGAGTCTGCTGTAAGAAGAGAAACCAAAAAGATTTCCTGCCAGAGTTCACGCTCTCTCCCCGCTACAACAAGATACTGGGCAGTTGTCAGCGGAGTCCGCGGAGACTGGTAGCCTTTCTGAAGGCTTCAAAGAGCCAGTCTCTTGCTCACCAGCGAGAGACCATCACTGAGTGCACGCGGTGCCGCGAGCGGTCCTCCCTGGGCAACCGGGCTGCACACAAAAGAACAATTTTCTACACAGTTCGCGAGTGTTCTTCGGGATGTCTATGTGACCGTGCGTTTCTGGGTGTGGAAGTTTCCTCATACTATGCATCATACTATGCCGCTGGACAGGCTCCCACCTCCTTGCATGCGATGGCCGCACTACAGGTGTACCAGGCCAAAGCGCTTAAACAACACGAGGGTGGATCTGATCAAGGGGTCATGCAGGAACTCCGTGCCGTGACCGACTTCTCCCTACGGGCAACGAAGGTGGCCGGACGTGCCTTTGATGTCCACGGTTGTGGCTCAGGAGCGGCACCTCTGGCTCAACCTGGCAGAGATGGCCGACGTCGACAAAGTACGCTTTCTTGATGCGCCCATCTCGCAGGTTGGCCTCTTCGGCGATACTGTCGAGGACTTTGCCCAGAAGTTCTTGGCAGTCCAGCAGTAGACTGAGGCAATCAGTCACATCCTGCCGCACCGAGAGTATGCCAAGCCCCCGAGGGCCCCGCCTCAGCCTGCTAATCGCCAAGGGCGTCCCCCCGCGGCAACCAGAAGACCTCCTGCTCCGTCTCCGGCTGAAGCACACGATGCTAGGCTGGCTGCAAAAAGACGGCCCGCTTCTCAGGGTCCGGCCAGAAACACCCGCAGCAAAAAGCAGTGCCCCTGAGACGGGCAGCCCAGAGGAGATGAAAGTTGCTCTTCGGGGGACGATAACATCTGTGCCCCCACCCCCGGTGGAGGGCCGGGAGCGGTATCTGTGTACTCAGCTGCCGTCGTTCCACGGGTCGGCGGTACCCAAATTTTCACAGAAAGAACAAACTTCTATCCCTCTGGGCCCTGTACCCTGAGGTTCCCATCTAACCACTCTGTTGTCTTCACAGATGCAGACCCGGAGCCCTGGATTGCCAGCGGCGTAACCAGTGGAGCAGGTAGGGGCTGCCCCGAGCAGCCGGACTCTCCCCCAGGACGTTCATCCTGGGGCCGGTCCCCTCCCTGGTTCCCCACCAGGCTGCCCCACCGCGGGCACGGCTGTTACCGTACCCTTGATACCCTGGCAACCCAGTTGGAGGCCTGGTTACAGCTCCCCAACTCCTTGCGGTGGTTGATACAGACGGTACGCCTCGACTATGAGATTCAGTTCGCCAGGCACCCACCCAAGTACAGAGGCATTCTCTACACAGACACGGATGCCAATGTCCTTCGTGTGGAGGTTGCGGTCCTACTGGCGAAGGACGCAATCGAGCCTGTCCCTCCAGCTGAGATGAGGTTGGGGTTTTACAGCCCTTACTTCATCGTGCCTAAAAAGAGCGGTGGGTTGAGACCCATCCTGGACCACCGAGCTCTGAACCGGTCTATTCTCAGGATGCCGTTCAAGATGCTCATGCCGAATCGCATATTGACATGCATCCGGAACCAGGATTGGTTCGCAGCCATCGACCTGAAGGATGCGTACTTTCATGTCTCGATTCTGCCTCACCACAGACCCTGTGGTTTGCCCGTCTGCTGTGGCATATCAATTGTCTCGAGTTGCTGGCCGTGTTTCTGGCCCTGCGTCACTTTCGACCAATGCTGCTCCACAAACACGTGCTCGTCCGCATGGACAACACTGCAGCCGTAGCGTACATCAACCATCAGAGTGGTCTAAGCTTCCACCGCATGTCGCTACTCGCCCGCCATCTGCTCCTGTGGAGTCAGATGCGGCTGAAATCGCTGTGTGTTGTTCATATTCCAGCTCTCACGGCAAAAAATCCCCTTGAGGAGAGACCTTCTCTCTCATGGGGGTGGGCACGATCTGGCACCCGCGACCCGATCTATGGAACCTGCACGTCTGGCTCCTGGACGGGACACGGCAGACCTCGGCTTGCCAGCAGCCATGATTAACACCATCTCTCAGTCTAGGGCCCCCTGACAAGGCAGGCCTACGCTCTGAGATGGGGTCTGTTCGTTGACTGGTGCTCCTCTCGCCACGAGGACCCACAGAGATGCTCAATTGCAGTTGTGCTTTCCTTCCTGCAAGACAAGTTGGAGTGCAGGCTGTCCCCTTCAACTCTTAAAGTGTATGTTGCTGCCATCGCAGCATACCATGATGCAGTGGAGGGTCAATCCCTAGGTAAGCACCAACTCATCGTAAGGTAAGGGCCTGGCTACGTGCCCAAGGTTCCTTCCACACCTTTCTGAGATTAGGTAGTAAACCTCCAAGCTCTACTTAGAGTTGCTGTGTCCTGTACGCACATTGCGCCTGTGCCCCCTAGGTCTGAGAGCCCCCCCCCTCAAAACCCATGCTTCAGCCCAATTAATAAATAATAATAATAATAATCCCGGCTGGCATCCCGGTTGGGCCCCAATCTGGCCCCCAGGGCGTTGGGAAGGTTACATGCAGACTCTCCTGCTGACATGCTTGCCTGTCGGCACCGGTGTCTCTATGTAACGTGGCCTTAGGGTCGTGGCCTTTTCCATGGGTCTGTTCCCAGATGTAATGTCGAAGTGAACTCGACTGAAGGGGTTACGTAGGTAACCCACGTTCCCTGAAGGAGGGAACGGAGACGTTACATCCCCTTGCCTTGACCCTGGGTCGCTCTGACGCCAACTCGGCGAAAACCTGCGAGTGCATTCCAGCCATGCCTTCTTATACACACGCTGTGATAAGGTGCACCTGGCTGTAATCAATGAGCCACGTTCGCAGTCAAACATGAAACAACAGACGCTGACATCGCAGCTGGCCGATTCAGGTTCGGTTCTCCAAAATTGCTTGTAGGTGTTAAAAAGTGGAGAGATATGCTTCAAAAAGATGTTTACAGAGAGCGTCTCATCTGGATGTCCTATGCTGACTGACTTGTTTCATGTCGTTCTGTTGTGGGGCCATACCCACATTTCCACACCCCGAAACTTGACACTGAACGAAACAAACTATGATTGGTTGTTTGACATGTTGGTCAAGCGGCCTTATGGGTGGGCCTTGGCCAAAGAAAACTGCTCTGAGTTCCAGACCTTCAGCCGTCAGTCTGAAGGTCTGGCTACGCGAAACTACTGGGCTCCCAGCTCGTTCCCCAGAAAGCAAGCCAATCATGCTATTATATTATTATATGTTACCATTCCCATTATGAGGAAGTGTGAAATAAACTCATGAAATGGTAAAATGTATTAGTAGAATTAGTTTTCACTGGCTGACTTACTGAATGAAGAGCTAGCACTGACTGGTAGAATAATAATGCAGTACATTTTTGCCTTTGACCTTTTATCAGACTTTGGAGTGGATTGTGTAATTGTAGCTTGTGATACTGTACATGCTTGAGTAATTATTGGAGCGTAAAGTGAGTGCTTAAGCAAACAATGCTGGTGTCATATTTTCCTGTCTGGAGTGCAGTTCAGACCAGAACTGACTGGAGATGATGGACTGAATCCAGATCATATATCAGCCGCTGACAATATACACTTAAGGTTAAGAGTGACTTCACGCGTATGTCTGACAAGTCTTTTGAAACTCTGTTATATGGTATATGTTTATAAATTTTAAAAACCAATAAAATTGGTTTACACAATCAATTTAAAGACAACAAATATTTATTGCCAGACAGTTGTTTTGGTTGTAATAAACACCACATATAGCATTAAACTTAAATTCCCAAGAATAAACAATGCTTGTGTTTATTAGTGACTAAATAGTGACTAAATGACCCTTCAATTGACCATGAAATACAAAACAATGATATTGTTATGGTAGTGTACAAAAAACGTCATGTACACAAAAAGCACGTGAAAGGAATCAAACTTATCTTCTGGGTGGCGCGCACACACACACACACCAGTCAGATAGTGTGTTTTGTGGAGAAGGGAATCAACATGAATGAAGTAATGTGGGGGTTGAGCAGTGCATTTAATAGGATCCTGTTGTGAACCTGCCTGTTTCTCTGCCAATAAGACCCATTTGTGGACCACTTTTAAAGACATATTGCCACTTTTTTAACCTGTCCATCACACTGTGTAAGATTGGACATAACATTTGTGCAACATATTGCATTAATTCTATTTTATTTGTCTATAGACTAAATTTCACTCTACTTATATAATGAGCACTAATAATAAATCTGAATATTCCATAATTTAGTTAATTCCTAGTAGAGTTAATATACATCAAATAAATATACACATAATATAAATAATAAATATTGAGCATGGGATATGGAGTACCCCAAAAAACAACAATTACAGTGACAATAACAAACCAAATTTGTTAAAAACACAGGGCAATATGTACATGGGATAATACACAGCTGAAGGACATAATCAGTGTCCATGACAACTAAACATACATCACAGCTAGAGAATGATCATCTGTATAATGTTTGATAATAAACAAAAATATGAATAGTACAGAGAGCTTCCAAAAATAAACTACGATTATGATATATATTATGAAACAGGTCTACATGAAGCTAAATGAGCATCAGAAAGTCAGGTAAAAAGAGACCAGACTGAGAGATATAATATTTTACTAATACAGACTATATGATTTGTCTGATTTATTGAAGTGACCCAAGGGTTTCGGCTTGGCTTTTGGCCCAGATGAAGCCCTGACAATGCATGGTCAAGCCCCGGAAGTGTCTTGGGAAACATGACTGGCATGTCGCTTTTGTCCCTGGCAGTGGAAATGCAGCTATTGAAGATCTAAAGGGCTGCACAGAAACAGAAGAATCAGGAAAGAGTTGAGGGTTCTTTTTTTTTTTTTTCACTGCGCATGGGTCCTCATCCATCTTGGGCTCTGCCATCTCCTTCAGCTCTCTAACTCTCCTTCACTTTGGCTCTACCTTTGTCCTCACTCCCACTGGCTCTCCTTCATGAGCTAATCCATGGTCTTTGCGAGGCTACAGCTACGCCTTCCTTGCTTTGCCTTCATCATGTTTCTTTTTGGGTTTATTAGTTTAAATAAGGTTGCTACTGCAAATGTATCCTGCCTCTATTCTCCCTTCCTGCAACCAGTGTGCTGCTTAAAATGTTTGTGAAATCTTTCTTGAGTATAACGTAGAAAGTTAGTAGAAATAAGGTCATATCAGAAAGACAGACTGTTCACAGTTTCTCCCCAGAATCAGGTCTACTGCATCATTGTCTTTCATTCTGTGAAGTTGAAAGGAGTTTCCATGCTGAGTTGAAGACCTGAGAGTTATGAACTTCTCAGCTACTTCATCTCTTACCCAGCATGCCCCTGAGACTCTTAGAAAAATATATAGTATCACAAGCAATAAAAGTGCTGTACCACAGTGAAGTGACTTCATCTCACAGTAAAGCTCTTAGTGATATATGACACAGAGGGCAAAAAGGGGATCCCAGCATGAGCGCTGGGGTACCATGGACCTTATTGCCCCCATGTGCCCCTTTGTAATTTAATGCAGAACATTGGAGAACAGCTGTTACTCTCTGCAGAGTCTCTATGTAAACTTCTGCAGTGTTTAGATTCATAAATTTGCTAATATTTTACAGAAAGGTATAATTTAGTGGTCTTTACAAATAATCTCTGAATAACAGATTAGGAGAACGTTCCCATGCCCAGAAGTTTGAATGGTGTGAATACTTAATTATTTGGTTAAGGACCACACCACGCCCATGTGCCAGGTACAAATACCTTAGAAGTCGTCTTTGCATGTTGTAGTTGCCTTTGGCTTGCTAACTGAGGGGTTTACACACAAATATATTAAGGCATACGTTTTTAATGAATCTTTCAATGGAGCTGCTCAGTGAATGGCTTATCGATAATGTGCAATGTAAAGCGCTATATAAATTAAATTAATTTGACCAGTGCACTTCCTTGTAAAAAAAGTAGCCTATAGTTTAACAAGACTTTTGACAGCAGAAGCAATATACTTTAAAAGCATATACTTGTAATGCTGTTGGATAATTAATTACATGTTAATTGCATTTAAAATAATTATTATAACATTTTATATGACATGCTAATAGCTTAAGAATGTTTTTTTTTTTACCAACTTAAGTAGGGTTTTAGTATCTTTACACGCAATCTCAATAATTACTTCTACTGACTAGTGTACTGCTGAATGTACTGACAAGAATGTTATTAGTATTATTTTGTAATTGCACATGTAATGAAGTTGCAATTTTGTAGTTTTTAAAAATATATTAAACTGAAATATAATACTGAATAACGCACTACAGTTAAATTTACAATGTTAAAAAAATGTAAAGTTTAGATTTACTATTAGTCACATCAAAATAAGCACACTGTGACAATAACTCTAACTGTTGAAAAGGTGATGCAATAAAGATAGATAAAGTCTAACGTGGTTATTACAAAGACAGAACTTAGTCAATTCAGATGCAGATTTGCAATTAATTTCAATTAAACTGGCTAAACAGATAAATAAGAAATTTAGCAGGGGATTTTCAGCACCTATTCCCTTTGGCATGAAACTGGATGAAAAGAAAGAAAAAACAGTACTGTAAGTGTTTCTGGGAAAGTGACACAGAGTTATTGCCGTAAGTGCTGAATGTGACTGTTAAGTTAACTTTAGGAAAAGAGTTATTTTGAGGGTTACTGTTGTGGTAGAGACAGAAACAAGCTGTTACTAGACAAAACTTTTCTGTAAGTTGTTTAAATGGGCAAGCATATTCTTGATACTCTTTGTTTGCAAGTTATGGTGTTATTTTATTATTACCAGATCCTGTTTTTATAATAACTGTACAAAGTAGTTGTATTTGCAATAAGAAAATAAATGTAAAATAAATAGGATTTACAATATTCTCATGGGGAAATGTCTCAAGGTTACCTATGTAGCCTTATTTCCACGAGGGAACAAGACACTGCATTCAATGCTTTGGGAATGCCTCCGGATTTACAACCCTCTGAATCAGGTCTGTAATCAGACCAATGGATGGGCACTACGTCACTGATGGGGTGACGTGTAACCAGGAACTTATAAACCCCAGGTGAGCTGGATGAAATAGAGAGTATAAAAGGGGACACTGCAATGTCACAAATTGCAAAATGGTCCACCTGAGCCTGGCCATAAATTTTCCATATCTGATTGATCATGCATCCATTTCCTAGCCCTCAGCCCCCGTCTCATCTGCTCCCACATTGAAATGGCCAGGGATGTGATCTGCTTTTACTGAAAGTAAAGTTTCCCCTGGGACCACAGAAATCTGACATGCCAGCTTGTACAGGGGGCGTGAATGCAGGCCTCCCTGGTGGTTGATATAAGAGGCCACCTATGTGACCACACCCCAATTAGTGAGAGAGGCATCTGTTCTTAATGTTATGCAACAACAAGGAACTCTCAACACCAGCCCTTGTGACAAGAACCAAGGTTTCCTCCACATGTCTAAGGCACGAAAGCATTGCCTCATGACCTTGATCATGCAGAGCAGATTTCCCTCTTTGAGGAAAACCCCTTGGTCTTGAGCCACCACTGCAGGGGTCTCCTGTCCACCAAACCGTATCACGTTGGACGCAAGTGCCATCAGACTCAGCAGTCTCTGAAACTACTTGACAGTGAGTGATTGGCCTTCGTTGACTCTCACAACTTCAATGAGGATCGACTCGTTCCGAGCAGGAGACAACTGTGCCTGCATCATGGTCGAATCCCACACTATGTCCAGATAAAAAGTCCTCTGTAATGGAGAAAACACACTTTTCTTAATCCCAACTCTTTCATGAGAATGACATCTCA
>JAUCMS010000028.1:2289740-2304691 GCA_032357445.1 Enteromius radiatus | reverse complement strand
TACAGCTATTTTTAGTTTTGGGATGACAAATGCTGCCCCCATTTGCTTGTCTTCTCTTTTTGATGCATCTGTAAATAAAATAGATCTATCCCCGTATATACCATTCAACGTAAGATTTATTAAATTCTTCAATTTCCTCCTTTGCCTCCAGGAGACCAAAGTCAACTGAAGGCACCTCAAGGGTCCACAAAGGAACTGCAGGGTATGATACTGTGGGACACACAGCTACTTGGTCTATTTCAACTTCACTCGCCTTTTCTTTAATGATCCATCCAAAACTTTTAATTTTTGTGTTTCCTATCTCTTGGCAGTTTGTCAATGAATTCAGTCCTATGTGACCCTCCTGATGCCCCTTAAGGTTAGCCCAGTAGACCAGAGATATCTGGTTTAGTTTTCATGGCTCCACTACATATCCTTAATGCTTGACTCTGAAAAATGTCTAGTTTCTTCAGTACTGTTTTAGCAGCAGACCTATACACAATACACCCATAATCAAATATTGATCGTATTAAACCTTATAGATGGATTTCAAAGCAGAACTATTAGTTACAAATAATGCAACACCTATAGAGTTATCTGTGTTCTTAAAAATGTCTCTTAGCATAACAGTAAATAGTAATGGGCTTATTATTATGTATTATTATTATACCCATTGCTAAAAAAACCATTAATTCTAACTTTGATTTTCCTTTCTGATAGGAAATTTTTAACCCATCGATCGCCACATTCTACCTCTTATTCCAAGCTGAGACAGTTTGGGCGCGGAACCCTTCCCGAGTGCCTCTTGTTTCACACGGACTGTTTAGAAAGTACTCGTAAATATCAGTAAAGATGGCGACGCTCACGAAGAAGCCACATGTCGTTGTTGAAGAGGGAGATGGTGAGAAATTAAACTGTTTTGCTGTCAAATTATGATGTATCGTATATAGCGTGCCATGATGCATATAATTAATCGTTAATCAAAAGATGACTGATTTCTTAATTAAAAGTTTGTCCGATATAGAGGGATATTTTACAGTCATCCAACTTACTCTCGTTTTTGGCACTACAAATGTAAGACAGACGAATATACATTCGTCCTCTTTGCAATAATTAGTGATTTATTTTTACATTCATCTGACTTGTTGTCTTTGTTAAGAATATAATGCTTCGGTTATTAGTAACTGGTGACATCCTCGCTATTAAAATTGAGGAGAAGGTGTTTGGGGGGAAAATGTGAATTTATTAATTTCATACGTTTATAATGGAGTCGATGTATGAAGTATATTTTATGTGTGATGTGAATGATCAGGGGAGGAGTTTGGAGTTTCTGATGACAGCCTCAGTAACGATGGAGAGAGTGGAGCAGGAAGTGATCAGGAGCAGTCTGATGTGGGAAGTGATGTAGAAGACAGTGGTGATGAGAATAGAGAGAGTGAAGAAGAACAGAATGGAGATGCTGTGGAAAATCCCAACGCCGGCTGGGCTGAAGCCATGGCCAAAATCCTGGGGAAGAAAACGCCAGACAGCAAACCCAGCATCCTCCTGAAGAACAAAGAGCTGGACAAGATTAAAGAGAAGGAGAAGAAAGAGCGTCTGGAGAAAAAGAAACAGGTAAACTTATGACACACATAGCAGGAAGTATAATTTAAGGAATTTAAGATTTCTGTAAAGAGCTACTTTTGTTATTAAGTGGTAAAATGTTTCATATTATGCTTATAAGGGCTGCAATGAATAGCAAAAAAATGTATCTTGTGTTAAAAGAGAATAAATATAGTTAGGAATTTAGCTAAATGATTAATGTAGTCAACAAAAATAAGTCTTTGAAGAGTTTATTTGGAAAAAAAAATATAAATATATAAATATATATATATATATATATTTTCAAAAACGTATTTATTATGCCACCGTGTTCTTTTGTTTGTTAGCTGGTATGTTTTAGTAATTGTGTACCTAATCAGAATAACCCAACTGCAGTTTGTTTGAATGAAAAAGCTTAAATTGTTTGTGCAAATGAACTCTTCATATCTTGGAGCATGTGTAGATGTTGCTTGTTCTACATGTTCATTTGTGAATGATGGCGATCTAGTTTAATACACAGCGTGAACATTTTAAATAAAATTAAACATTTGATGAACAATGAATTTTACAAACACTTTTTCTTCAGTGCATGTATTTAAAGAAGCCGACCCCTACATGCATTTACATACTTTATTTTATTTTTTTGAATTGATAGGTCGATAAGAAACGAGCGTGGGAGAACATGTGTCGAGAGAAGCCTAATGTGGTTCGAGACCGAGAGCATGAGAGGAACCTACAGAAAATTGCTACCAGGTATCTACTTTTGCGCCGTATAATTATCCAAGCAATTTAGCTCCCTCCTTATTAGTTGTTTCAGTCCGTTGTAGCAGTATTATGTGTTGTGTGATATCTGTAGAGGTGTGGTGCAGCTGTTCAACGCTGTGAAGAAACATCAGAAGGATGTGGATGAGAGGTTAAAGGAAGTTGGGGGTTCAGAGAGAAAAAAGTCCAAAATTCTCTCCTCAGTGACTAAGAAGGACTTCATAGACGTCTTGAGAGGGGCGAACGTGGCTCACAAACCAGCCATCAAAAAAGAAAAAGAGGTGAGATTACTTATCTTTCCCATAAACGTCTTTCCTCATCACACGGAACAGCAAAGTATTAACTATTTTATTATTTATTATTTGTAGATTTATTTTAATATTATTTTGCTAATTGAATTAAAGTAGTATTAAAATGATTAAAACTAAAATAAAAATAAATAAATGTCAAATAGTTGAAAAAATAAAAAAATAATGGAAGTGCATAACAAAATGTGTTACCAATAAATATTATAATAGTTTATAAATCATGCTAAACTCTGCTTTTTACCTTATTGCATGCAATTAACCAGTGTGCATCATTTTAAAAGGTTTGTCTTTGTAATAATGGATTTTTTGTGGTGTGGAATATTCTTTTTGAATCAGCAATACACACTACTAAAATGTAACAACAGCATTGTTAATCAGATTGTTTATTAAAGATCTCTATGTACTATTTAATGTAAAATGACCTTTGAGCATCATGTAAGCTTTACCTCTTTTCTGATATTAGCAGCCGGTGGAAGTGAAAGCGGAGAATTCGTCTTGGAGCGTGTTGAGGGATGATTTCATGATGGGCACGTCCATGAAAGACTGGGATAAGGAGAGCGATGAAGAGCGTGAGGGAAGAGGAGACAACCTTGAGCCTGCCGAAGACTACAGCAGTGAATCAGACTGATCCATCACTATCTAGTGCACACATGTGAGTGTTCTTCCAGACCCTGCACCGAGAGAGCGTGGATCATGGGAGAGACCGTTACCCTGATCTTTGTGTTGGTTTACCAGGTGTTCTGGTAAAGCAGGGTATATGTGGAGATCGTTGATGCCAAACCTCTGTGCTCTTTTTCTGTATATAGACTTTGTGAGTGTTTTTTGCTAAATAAATAATTTCATGCATCATTTAAGAATTTTCATATATTTTGTTTGAAAACAAGAAAACACTTTTTTTTTTTTTTTGCACTCCACATTCCAACGCATTGCAGGTATTCATTCAGAGCATATTTTCATTATGCAGACACTTTCAATGTGACAAAAATGGCATCCCTTTCCTTTCATATTCACATTTGAACTGAATCATTTTGAAATGGTAGTTTTCTATAAAACATTGGAAATGCAGAACATGTTAGTAATTCTGCTGTATGCAGAGCATTAAAGAAAGTGTCTCTTAAATAACGTTCATTTGACAGCATCTTGCTAGAAGTTCTTCAGGATTTCCTGTGTGTTTGGATGCATGGATAACACACACATTCCCATCATCACACTTTCTGAAAATGAAAAAGGTGAGATGCGTGACAAATGTTTGTACGGTCATGCAGCCTAAACCCATGAACCGTTTATGCTTTAAGCTTTACCTTGATTGAATGCTTTGTTTTGCCCTGCTGGGATACCATGAAAATGAATATAATTTACACTTTTCACCTCTAAATTAAAAAATGATTAAGAATTAAACTTGTCTTTTCGTTGGATGCTGTTGCCATAGAGAAGCATCATTTCCAGAGAAGCTGGAGACCACGATGTAATTGATTATCATTAACGTCGGACATGTTCTGCTAACATTTAAGGTCTTTAACCCTGCTCCTGTACTGCAGGGTTTAGCTCCAGCACACCAGAACCAAGGTCTAGTCAAGCTCTTCAGGATTGCTTGAATACAGGGAAGCAGGCTGGAAATAAACTTTGCGGCAAGGCTGAAAGCAGTTGGTCGTAATGAAGTGGAAAAGCAGGTGCTGTAGATTTGTTTATGTCCGGTCCTGCTCCTGGAGGACCAATATCCTCGAGTTTATCTCCAACTTACCTCAACGTGCTTTTTTGCAGTGGCTGCATTCGATGAATTGCTGACTCAGTGTCTTATCAGGCAGGGTTTTTTCACTATCTTTTCGAGGCAGCGTAACGCTTTAATGACCTACAACAAAATAGAACGAAATCATGGAATATTTATTTACCATAATACTCAGTCCTGATGTAGATGTTTGATCCTTTTTTAGTCTGAATATCTGAATGTCCTTACGTTTGATGCAAACACAAAGCGTAAGTCTTTAAATATTACTATTATAGGTTTACTTCAGTCGGGGAGCCTAGTCCTGAAAGCTATTGTCCTGCTGAGTTTAGCTCCAATTTGCCACCTTGATTAGCTGGTTTAAGTGTGTTTAATTAGTACTGATGCAGGATGGCGTCCCTTCAGGAGCAGGTTTGGATGCCATTGGCGTTTGTGATTTTTTTTCATTTTTTAGTTGACCACCGGATGGCGCTGCTGTCAAAGTAGTGCAATGACCTACAGTTGGGTTGACTTTCTGACCTCTAGGAGAAGACTGTAAATGTAAAACTGAAATGCATGTAACATCATGGTACATTTCATTCTTTTAAGCTCATTAGGAGTGCATGTTCTAATATAACAGGTCCTTTCGCCAGAGGTTCACCGTAGGCCTCTCTGGTTGGAGGGCTGCCAAGTAGATGACCTTTGACCTTGAAGGGTGCAGCCCTGGCGGAATGACAGTTGTGCTGATTCTAGACTTTCTCTTTATCACTCTCAGTCGAGAGCTTTGTGTGCACACCCGGTTGAGATATATTTACCCAGTGTCTGAGAGGGTACGCTATCACCCTCTGAGGGTACAAGCACTTCATTTTGGCCAACGCAAAACTCCCATTTGTCACGACAGCATTGTGACCTGTCGCTCAGGAATGCCCGCCCTATCCAGGGCATGTTGACACAGCGCGCTAGACTGGGTCGAGCTCCTCTGTCGCTCCCTCACTGCTCATCTTTTCATAGCTGCCCATTGTGTGCATCACAAAACCTCTTCCTCGTTTCACGGCAAGCGATTGTGAGAACTGTCAGGTGGGCCGTGTAATAAAATTATTGTACAATTTAACCACACTTAATATCATTTGGTTTATTCCCTCACATCCCTGACCTTATTCTCCCATGCTTGCAGGCAGTCTCACATCTGTCTTTGTTGGTACTGATTTAGCGATAACATCTGGTTTACAGCGGTGGGTAGAGCCGTCTGAGAGCCTGTCACTCCTGATAGATTACTGGAGTGTGGGCCGGGTACAAAAGGCTTTGGCAAATTATGATTTTTTTTTAAGCAGAAGCTCAAGGGTCGGAAAAGTAAATCAAGCAGGTGCGGCGAGGGAAATGAAGGAAGAGTGGAAAACGCTTGCCGTTACGTGTTGCACACAGAGAACCTGTGATCGACCGACTTGTAGCAGCCTCCCAGAAAGGGTTATCAGCGAGATTTGTATGCACTGATGCAACAGCTGGACTTGCTTTCCCATTCCTTATCAGCTGCCTGTGTCATAACAGGAGGAATAACATAAGCTACTATTTATATATATATATATTTTTTTTTTTTTCTGTATACTAAATGAAGATAACAGGGCAGATTCGATGGGTAGTTTTGTGCTGTCCCATTTAATTTCATTTATAAAGGTTATAAGTACTAACTGCTCCACGCTGTCTGAATTATCATCCATGCTTGCATAATGGATATCTTGCATGAAGACAGTATTTTATTGCAAGTAATTTTCGGTGATGATGCTAAAATGTCAATCCTGTTAACATGACTTTGTACTGAAAACCATAGAAATTTAGCGTGATAAATTTAATCTTCTACGTGTTATTTTAAGTGAAATCGTTCATTTTAGGTGTAATTACAAACTTCAAATGACTCAATTATCATTTCTAAAGTTGTTTGCGCATAGTATTTCCACCTCATTCACCCCCATCATCATCATCTTGACTTTTTAAACAATATGCTACTATATATATATATATATATATATATATATATATATAGGCTACCTGGTACTATAAATAATCGCTAGCGTTTAAGTGCAGGTGAAGTGGTCTGTAAGGACACTAGCCCCTCGAATTCCTCCTAGTTTTGTGGTTTACTCTGCCTTTCTTTCGGGGAGGTTCAGTTTAGTCCGGTCGTGCCAGAGTGAAAAGGACCCAGTGGGCGTTAGGACCTGGCCGCAGTGCTGAAGAGAAACGACGCGCTGAGATATTTACACCGAGGCGCTTGGTAAACCCTCGGACTCACCGTGATGACCACAACCACGTGGTGAAGTCAGTCCTATATAAATGTCTTTCTCCAACCGGCTGCCTTCAGATGTGCATGCGTGCGCTGGCAGAGGGACCGTTGTTTTCCACCAGGAGGAACAGAGGAGTGCGTAAACCGAAAAGGAAGTCGCTTTTGCCTGCTCTTGCGTTAGTTTATCCCATCGCTCCGTAGTTTTCTTCTCTGTCAGGCAACTTCAGGACGCGTGAGACCGTGTCTGCTCCATTTTCTTCAGCATCTGCTGGTGGCAAACGCGAGGAGGAGGAGAGGCGATGCGCCTTGCGGAGTGAGCAGAGGCTTTTCCTGGACCTTCCACATCTTCTCACACAGCGAGAGCGAGCGGGAGGCGTTATTGCGCGGCGCTTTGGAGAGAGTTCGGGGCGCTCTGATGCGGTGGAGGTGCGCGCAAAAAGCCCACAGGCGACGCGTCTGTCAAAACGAGAGATTTGCGAAGCAGAAACTTTTGATGGCCACATCAATGGCTCTTATAGCGCCCCGCGACTCTGTGCACTTGCTATGAAGTGATTTGGAATGAAGAGCTTAGTTTCTCTCTCGCATATAACGGATCTGACAGACCATTTCGCGTTGGCGCCTCGGATGGATTTGCAGGTACAATAAACAGAGACATTTGCCATTGATAATAGCGTGCGCAAAAAAAAGTTGAATCTGGCTTCGCCATCGAAATGATTGGGCTTCTGCTTAACTTCATTAATTAATTAGCATTTTCAAACTCGCTTCAGCTTCGAAAACAAAAGCACAAAATGAACTGGTACGTCTTGAGTCTCCTTCTGACCTTGGATTTAGTCACAGTAGCCGTCAGTTTATCCACATGCAGCACTCTGGACATGGAGCAGTTCAAAAAGAAGCGGATCGAGGCTATCCGCGGTCAGATCCTCAGTAAACTCAAGCTGAGCAGTCCTCCCGAGATCTACCCCGAGCCCGAGGAGGTGTCCCGGGACATCATCGCCATCTATAACAGCACACGGGACCTGCTGCAGGAGAAAGCCAACGAGCGAGCGGCCACCTGCGAGAGACAGCGCAGCGAGGAGGAGTACTACGCCAAAGAAGTGCACAAGATAGACATGCAGCCCTTCTACCCCGCAGAAAGTGAGTGTTGCGACCCTTTTTTGGGGGTGGGATTGGGTAACGGTGTAACTGAAAGCTTGTAGTTTGGAGCTCAGTTTACCTCAGTGCTTTATGGGCCTCGGTGCGTAAACACTTGACGGGCTCCCTGCCACCCTCAGCCTGAATGGAAAAAAAGGAAAATAAGCATGCATAAAAACCTCTCAAGGCACCTTTATGCCTAACAAAGTACCAGCACTGCATTGGGTAATCTGATATTATGTTTGACCATGGTATATTTGTAGAAAAGGCCAACAGTATTGGGTCAAAAAGGCCTGTTTTATGTCGAAAATCATTAGGATATTAAGTAAAGGTCATGTTCCATGACGATATTTAGTAAATTTGCGGCAATAAATAGACATCTTTGATTAGTGCATCACTAAGAACTTCATTTGAACAACTTAAAATGCGATTTTCTTAATATTTCGATTTTATTTACACTCCTACAGTAGTTTCCAGATTTTCAAATAGTTGAATCTCAGCCAAATATCGTTCTATGCTAACATCAATGGAAAGCTCATTCAGCTTTCAGATGAAAGAAAAAGGACCCTTGGTACTGTTTTTGTGGTCAAGGGTCACATATAGAATATTTACAGATTTTTAGCATCTCTTGCAATAAGTTGCTGAATGCATAAATGTTATATGTGTGTACGTAGAGATTTCCAAATAGAAAACTGCCAGCTAGCAAAATCATATAACATTGTGGCTTGCTTCTCCAAAGATACTGTGGCATGTTTCTCCGCCCGCATAGTACTGATGCCACCGTTGAAGCCAATTTCAATGAAAGAACCAGCGAAAAGATAATTCAATCCTATATGCCAACAGTTAAAAGTGTGCTGCAGATCAGTCCTCTTGCTTTGTGTTTTGTATAATTTATTTTGTCATTTATACTAAAAAATAGGGTTCGATGGCTGCAGCCTGGAGTACTCGTTATCCATTTGTTGTCTAATGTGAACCTCATGTCAATTGTGAGGTGGCATGGTTTTACTTTGCTCTTCAAGAACTAAGATGCTGTTGCCAGATTATTTTTTATTACATTTTAAATGACTACTTTTTCATTAATACACATATTAGAGCCACTTTGGAGCAACCTGAGGTTAGGCTGCGTTTTCAAGGGGCGCATTGGCAATACGTCACTCCTCTGATGGGTTTGAATCCACAATCTTTCAGTTACAGAACAGATTCAACCACTAAGCCACAGCCGCCACATCATAGGCTGTAGTGTGGTCTCTACCCTGATCAATATTTGTGCAGCTGTTTGCAGCGTCTTTACATCATTTATGCTCATTTGCTGGGCAAATCATTTGAAAAAATATTCCATGTTCCCTTTTAGCTACCAAGCAGGTCAGCATTACAGTACTTTTGCTTCTAGAATGTTATCCTCATTCTTTGCCTCCATTACACACACACACACACACGCCACTTTTAAATAATGCTTCTCAATGTACCTAAATACTACCCCACTGTGTCTTGAAAGTCGGGCCCACGTAAGCAAATAATGACTTTAAATGTCCTTATTGTGCCATTAATTTTGTAATCGTTTTCAGTTCCCAGATCACACGTGAGTATACAGCTTGAAAAGAAAAATAAATTAGGAGATCTTTTAAGCCCCGAGGAAAATTTTGCGTTAAATGTTATTCTTGGCCCTGCCTGCTGTATAAATGCTTCAAATATGAATAGAGTTGGCACAGCTCCAGCCCCAGTCAGCAAGCATTTACAGGATATAAATAATCCTGTGTCAACGTTCGGAGAAACGCCGCTGATTATTTTAAAATTGAACTTTCAGATTGTGGGTTAGATCATAATGGCTCTGTTCCAAATCCTAATGAGCTGCCTACATAGTTAGCATTTTAAGACATTGTAGGCACACTCTCTTGAATAGAGTATATGCATCACCCATTCTAATCTAATTCAACTCTAAATGCCACTTTTGTTCACTGTTGAAGTGAACTTTTGGCTTTATGGTGATTAGATTCACTGTATTGGATGACTGCTTTTAACTGGAGCGTGCGAGTACAGAATGACCCGTTCGGATTGTGATACCTGTGAATTGTCTGCCGCAGGTTTAAAGCAGTATCACATGTATCCCTAATGGATGTTGAAATCCCAGAATGCATTGCGATCAAGCGAAGCAAAACCGAAATGCTGATTAGGGTACAGCAGGGCAGAAGGCACACATTAATGTGAAGGTGATTTTCACGACTACTGTACTGCATGACTGCAGAAAACGAGTTTTTATTGGACACTGGCACTGCAACACATTACAGGTCATAAAAGAGGGTTTTGTTTTGACATATTTGTGATAAAAGGCTCACAGTATTTTTGCATTAATACTTGACTTCAGCAAAGTTTGCAAAAGTTTGTTTATTTTGATAAATAAAAAAAAGAAAAAGTGAAAGTATGCACGTTCAAAGCACCTTGGCCAGGTGCAAGATAAAACAAAAAATAATAAAATAAAATAATAAAATAAAATCTGCACACTATTATTTCCCCTTTCTTTAGAAAAAGTCAAGTGGCAACATTTCGGTCAAAGACCTTCATCAGGCATTTTGATAAATAGAAAAATATTTGTTCTATTCAATTCAATAAATGAATCCATACTGTCACTGAAATGTTTACTTTAAAAATACAGAACAAATATCTTAAAAGATTAAAGGTAATAATTTAACATGCCTTTACAGTAGTAAGAACAAATATTTGATTATGTATGATAATTTTAATATATTGTTATTTATATTATTATAAATAAAACAACATAATTTAATATCATTTGAATGATATCATTATAATTATGCTGATTCAATTTAATAAATAATATTAACAATATGAATCAAACCACGTCTTGTAAACAAATGGAAAAATCATCTCTTAATTATCAAATCGATTATTGTGCCTTTATCCCCGTTACACATACCATACTTTTATCTTCAGTCATAAAAGGTTTGCAGGTTTGCGTTTCTGCCTATGATTGTATTAAAGATCAGCCGAATATGCGCATGTTTAGGAAAGTGCTGCGGTGAGTTTTTGTTCCATCTAGTGGTTAAGATGAGAATAAATAGAAACCGCCATTGCACCCTCTACAATACTCACTAAAACAGTTCAATTTAAATAAAAATGGACTGTATTATCAAATGTTTGTTCGCTGTGAGCTTTGAGTTTATGGCACTAGCTTAGCGCACATGCTAACACCCACTTGTAGTGAAATCAATTGCGAGTCAAGCATCCTGTGCACTTCCTGTGAGGAGCGCTATTTAAAGTCTATGAGGAGCGTTCCGAATCGGTCAGTTATGAGATTCCATTTCAGATAGAATCCTTAGAAGGCAGCTGCCTATGTAGACAGTGCAGGTTTTGGAGCAGAGCCAAAGTGTGGCAGAGGAACAATGAGCAAATAGAAAAGCAAGAAGACTAGATAATAACCATATAGGAAGCAGTTCACTTTTTCCTGGAAGTGAGTTTTGAGTGAGGTGTCCTGTTGCAGAATAATGTGTTGGCTAATATGCTCGCAGGCTATCAGCCTTATTTGGTTGGGCGCCAGGAAGCGCTTGCAGGCAGCACTGCAGGGCACAGCGGCTCTGGAAGACACACAAATATGCACGAGAGAGAGAGATAGAGTGAGCCTCAAGCAGAGACAGAGCGCTGGCAGAGCCCACACAGCACTATTTAAACTAGAGAGGAGTGTGCGCTTACTCCGCACCGTGCCACATGCTCCATGGAAAATTCCACCCTGAGACCCACTGTTGCTGGGGTGTGGAGCTGGAGTCACTGGAGAGGTTCTCCCCGCACCCCCACCTCACGTCCATCTCATGTGCTCTTAAAAATAAAGGTTCCTCAGTGGCTCCTGGGTTCAGCAGAGAACTCGCGTCTGATCGATGAGCTTGGGGTGTATTCTGGTTTGGGTGTCTATAAAATGCTACGCTATTATGAAAATAAAGGCATCTGTGGTTGCTTAAAAAAGTTTTAACATCCATGGAACAGTTTGACTGCAGTTGTTTGTTCCGTGCATACTCTTAAAAAGTGAAGGTTCTTAATTGGAATCTAGGGTTACTTGAAGAATCTTTAATATCCTTTGAACCTTTCAGTTGCACAAGAGGTAAAAATATTTGAAAAAGATTATTCAGAATGTTCTTTAAAAAGAGCTCTTCTAAAGCACCTCTATTATGGGTAATGACATTTGTTTGGTTTTGGGAGTCCCCGATAACATGTTTGTCATGGATGTAAGGTCAAAAACATTTTCGTTGTCTTATAATATGCATTTATTTTTACCTTACCTGCTCTAAACCCCTGCTTTGCATGATGCTAATCTGCGCTGATTGTTTAATTAGTCTCATGTTCATCTCATCATGCCTGTAATGCCAGAAAATTTTCAGTGGGCTGCAATATGCTAATGTTTCAAGTTGATGTCAATCTGAAACGACTTGGAATTTGTTTTAAAAAATGCTAATTTCAGTTATTCCGAGTTGACTCTTTCTTTTGAGAGACAATATACTGTACATGATGGTACACTTTCAGATTTAAAGCTTTTCATTAATTTAGAGCTGTGTTACACAATGCGTTAAAAGATCATTTACAAAAATCCAGAAGTGGGGCACTTTAAACTCAGAAAGGTTCCTTAATTTTAAAGAGTGTTAAGCAAAAAGATGATTCAGTTGTTCTTCACAAAAACGATTCTTTAAGAACTGTTCACTGAGAGGTTCTTTTGGAAACCTGAAATGGCTCTTCTATGTGAAAACCACCTTTGTTTTCAACAGATTTAATTCGCTAATCTGCACATTGACACTTCTGCACATTGTCAAACCTTTTGGACTGCAGGCGTAATGATCTTTGAAAGAAGACACTTGGGAGGTTGTTGAGTTAGAATCAGAAACAGAATCGGAGTTTAGTAATGAAAAGGAAAATAATCAGAAAAGCGCAAATTAGTTGGAAAGCCATCAGAAATGTAGTTTGTAATGGAAAAAATATGAAGCTGTCAAAGCCATTAGAGTCAAAACCAAAAGTCAGAACTCGTTCTATTTCAAATTTAACTCTGGAACTATTCAGTCAGTGTTTTATTTTCTATGTCACATGAAATTTTAAAGGACAGTGGAAATAGTTTGGTTCAGTGGACTGTTTGAAAAGTTGACTGCTTCAAGCCATTGCTTTACCATTCAAAAAAGTTTTTTTTTTTTTTCTACAAAGTCTTTTCTGCTCTCCATTTATCTAATAAAAAATACTGTAAAAACAGTAATGTTGTGAAATCTTATTTGCAGCTGAATTTTCAGTCTTCAGTGTCACATGATCCTTCAGAAATCATTCTAATATGCTGATTTGCTGCTCAAGAAATAATACTAATGCAAAGATTTGAATAGTACACTCTCAGTAATAAAGGTACAAAAGCTGTCACTGGGGTACATGTTTGTACCTATACTGTCCATTTTAGTACCTTAAAGGTACATATTAGTACTTAAAGTGTACATATTTGAACCTAATAGGTAGAAAAGTGTACCCTTTAAAAGGTTCCCTGTTGAAACCGGACTCTAAAATGCTTTCGGGTTCTAACTCTCATCTTTATTTTTTAGAGCTGTACCAAATTGCATCCAGTTTCAACTTTATTGCTTTATTATTAGCTATAATGTTGCTCGTACATCATTCACACAGTGCAATTTCCAACAGCAAACACATACACACAGCACCCATTATTTACAGCCGCTCTCTTGATTTATAGATTATTCTGCTCCGTTATTAAAGAAACAAACCAGCTCGTTCAAATATCGTCCGTCCTGCAGGAACGTCCATTAAACCTAATGTCCCATACAGCTCAACAGCTCCGTATGTTTTCGCTGTGGTATTAAATGTCCGTGCATGCATAAATGCTAACATACCGTGGCCCCACCGGTCTGTTTGTAAATGCAGGTCTCTCGGAGCCCAGTACAGAGCTCCCTTGTGACTGAGCGCACAGGATCACAACGCTGCCTCTGTGCACCAGGACCAGGCTCTAGGAAATGGTTTATGTTGCAGCCGTTTTATGACTTTGTGTGGTTTATGCTGTTCAAGAGCATATGACTTAGTATATATGCACTTTGAGTGCTTGCTGAAGTATGCTCTCTGTTTGCAATGGATATCAGTGCTGTATTTTTTGCCACTAACACACCTAACCTGTTTAAAAAAAAAAAAAAAAAAAAAATGACAGTGAGTCATTGAGCAAAAACAGCTGGACATGGCCTTTAAAGTTCATAGTGTTGTCTTCTCCATGCAAATCGTGATTGCACTGTTTAGGAGCAAAAACAACATCTTGACTTGAATATGGTTCATGCTGTCTGTTGCTTTCATTTATGTAGTGATAAAAGGAATTAGGTTACTTGCCTGGTAACATTTATAACCTACTAACTATAACTTTTCCTTTCAATAAATTCTTAATTTGGTATTGGTAGGAGTAGGGATGTAGAATAAGGTATTAATATGTGCTTAATTAGTACTAATAAATGGCTAATATTCTAGTAATATGCGTGCTAGTAAGTGTAACTATAAAATAAAGTGTTACCAACTGAGCTTTGCATATATCTCTCATATTGGCTTATTCACTGCTTTGTTTTGTAATATTTAACTTTTTATAGAAATGAGCTCTAATGGCTTGTTCCATTGAAAAAATTTTAAAACGAAAGTTTCTAGTTTCCATATACTGTAGGCTGCTTCATATGATTTATTATAGAACATTAATTATTGCATAAGTTGGTACAGTGTTTGACATGTGTTTATTTAATCACTTTACGGATAAATTCAGTGAATGTATAGCAGAATACCTAGTTAGCTGAGTAAATATACATTGTCTCCTGTACATTACACATACTAACATAAACATAAATGTTACTCAAAATGAAGAATGACTGCAGTCTGTGCCAGACGGCTCATATTTGACCCTGTGTGTAAAGTCGCTGAAAACAGCAAAGGATTCAGACTCATTTTCACTAATATATCACTATATCAAGAAGCATTATGCTTAACATATCAGTCATTCTTGTACAGCCAAGCAAAGGAATTATTGTGAAAATGCATGAATTAGGTTATCATTACTTCATCAGAATGTAAATGAAGTACTGATTTGTTAAGTGCCATATAATGTTGTAATGCACGTGGATGAATTTATCAATCAATCAATCAATCACTTTTATTTATATAGCGCTTTTAACAATACAGATTGTAGCAAAGCACTGAACATTAT
>JAUCMS010000028.1:2243986-2254218 GCA_032357445.1 Enteromius radiatus | reverse complement strand
TACAGAACCGAAAACCGTGACCCTAAAACCGTGATACAAACCGAACCGTGGGTTTTGTGAACCGTGCCACCCCTACTTGGTACACTTTTTAGCGAGACACAAAATACCTGCCAATAAGTATCGTATTTAAAGAAATGAACACTAGAGGCAGTACAATTCTGACACCTTTTATTAACGCGCAATTTTCTAACAATTACTTGAAGAATATCATGTTATGATTTCAATACAATATTAATATGCGGGGAGATTTGAAAACTGTGTAAAAGGAAGTTGAAATGACACAGTTGAATCAACAAATGCCTTTTCATTTCACAAAATCAGTTTTGTATTTGTTAACACAATCGGCTAGGTTTAGGGTTGGATTTAGTTTAGGGATTATTTCCAACATGATAGAGCATTAACTTTTAAAAAGAGTCTACGGATATTTCAATTCTGAACCATCACAATACAAACCTATATCAACGTAATAAAACGTGCCAAGGTTCACGTATTAAACCTGTATTTTATCACCACTCAGTGGACATTTCTCTTTGAAACTGTGCGGCAAAACGTGCAGTAAGGTACATAAAAACGGTGTTGCTCAGAAAGTGCACAGAGGTACATATTTTTATGAGACCAGGTTGTGTTACTGCTAAATGGACTGATATGGTAAACTAATGTATATTTTTGATTGTATGCACTTTTCTTTAGTATCGTCAACACATCAAAATACGAGTTATTACTGAAACTAAATTATGTAAAGTACTTTAAAACTGATATTATTACAAAGCACACCTTTTAAAAGTGTACTTATAAAAAGTCATGAATGTATGCTAACTTTTGATAAACTTAAGTTTCCCTTTTATTTATAATATCATGCAATATTATCTGCAAGTACAGTTTTTGAACATGCACAATCAATAAAATATAACACACTTGTTTTTCACATTATTACATTATATTGCATGCAAAAGGTTAGGGTTAGGGTTCAATCACTAAAACTGTTGCTATTGCTTCATGCTCTACATCAGGAGGAGCGGTACATGTGTTTCAGTGTGGGAACTCAGTCTCTCTCTGCTGCTGTGAGAAAGCTTGCCTGCCGCTGAGTGAGGGGAAGTTTAGGATCCCTGTGGAGCGTTCCAGCTTTACATATAAAATATGACCCACCACAGTATAAAATAACAATTAAAACTCAGCAGTGCCTGGAAGTAACCCAGCCTCCCATTGGTGGTGAAGAGCAGAGAAGCTCAGTGTGTTTAATGTGACAAAGCTGCACTTTATAACAGTTAAAAAGTTAAACAACAAAAAAGGACAGTAAGCCTTTGATTAATATATTATCTACATCATATATATATATATTCTTAAGATTTGAAGTACAAGGGCATATTTTATCAAATTTAATTCAGGTCTTTTACAGAATGGTGTGAATGGGCTACTTCACGTTGTGAAGTTGCAACATTAAAATACTAAGATATGAATCATAAATATTATTCTAGTTAGTAAAATGTACAGTGTACATTTTAGGACATCCTCAAACCTCGGTCATAATAATGAAAATGTGTCATGCCTCATACTAAAAGGCCTTTGCCAATGGACCAAACGGCATCGTGACATCGTGGAAAAAACGACGTCCGGTGTCAGGTCTCGTACAATCAGACATAGGGCGAAACGGACTCCGATTAAAATTCATCAGACAAACAGTCCTCATTCGAAACTGACTGCACCCTCAGACAGAAAGTTGGCTTAAACTTGCCCATCTGTGTTAACAATACTCACATTTCCCAGTTACCCATGCAAAAACACAAGGAATCACCTTTGTGAACTCAAAAGGGATGAACTACTGTTTTAGGTCATCTATATAAAGACATTATGTGGCATTATGGTTGTGCAGGTCTTGAGATATTTACTGTAGAGTGATCAGTCACATGGCATTTGCAGCTCAGGTGATTGCCTCAAAAACACAAGGCTTGTGAACTGGATTGCTATCTTAAGTCTCACCTCTAACGAGCTATGAGCAGGTTTATTTGGAGCGTAGCTGGTGAGACATTCCTAATGGCCATGCTAGTGAAGCTTATTCAGCAGCCGGTGTTTCCTCAACTCACTAAAATTAAGCTCTGTCTGTGAGAAAGCTTCCATTCAGCTCAAACTGCCTCTCAATCTCACATATTCAGAGTTATTCCATGTAGATTACAGGTGATATATATTTGCAATTTGTAATTACAAATACATTTTGAATGCATACGTTTAACGTTAATATACGTAATACGTTTGTCGCTGGGGTATATATAGCAACAGCCAAAATACTTTGCATGGGTCAAAATTGCTGATTTTACTTTAATGCCAAAAATCATTAGGAAATTAAATTATTAAAAGATCATTATTCCATGAAGACATTTTTTTAAATTCCCTACATTAAATATGTGTGTTACTTAAGTTTTGATTAGTAATATGCATTGTTAAAAACTCCATTTGGACAGCTTTAAAGGCCATTTTCGCAATGTTTCAATTTTGCTGCACCCTCAAATTCCAGATTTCTCGGTCAGATATCGTCCTAAATCATACATGAATGGAAAGCTTATTGTATAAAACTCAGTTTCGAAAATATGTCCCTTATGTTACGTGCCCATGTTTTGTTTATGTTCCGTGTCTTCCCCATGTGCTTTCCCTGTGACCTAGTTTCTGTTAATTACGTATTCTGTTCAGGTGTGTCTTCCCCATTTACATCGATTGTCTCCCTTACTTAAGCCTACCCTGTGTATCAGTCTGTGTCTGTCATCGTTGCTGCATAACGTGTGTTTGTATCCTGTGTTGGAATTATCTTTGAATAGTAAAAAGTACGTGTTTGAATCTAACTATGTGACTCTCCGCGCCATTCCTCCGCACACCCGTAACACCTTATGACTGTGATCCAGGGAAACATTTTAGTTTAGAATAAGTGCTTTTTCAGTAACAGTTATTTTGAAGAAAATATAATTAATTATGAAATTACAGATAAAGATGTACTTAGGTCCTGCTACAATGAGACAAAAGTATTCTAAAGTTTATCTAATTGCATTTAATATAAATTTAAGCTACAATAAATTTTTCATTCATTTGCAAATGCCATGCACTTCGGTGTATGAAACTATTACATTCAAGTATATATTCACTAATAAGTACTCTTTTCAAGTGTTGTCGTTATTTTTTTTCTTAGTTGAAAGCATGTGACCTGTGGGTGTTCTGGGCCTGTGGTTTGGTGTGAGGATTAAGTGTCCCTAATACCTGTGTACTTACACTGTGGTTACATGCCCTTAGAATGGTACTGTATATGTAAGTACAGATGTGTAAGAGGACATTGGTAACCACACTTTTTTCACTTCACTAAGTACTCTTAGTGCTCTTAGAGTAATTGGAACGATTTAATCCAGGGGGTGGAGATGGGTAGGTTTAGGGATATGTAAAGTGTGAGGAGTTGGATCTGGAGTTGGTGCACCGCTGTAATACCAGTGTAATGCCAACCACAATTTACATGTCAAGCCTAACTTACTGGCCACTGTTCTGTATCATCACTTACAATTAAATGCATGAATAATTACCTAATAAAAGGTTTAATTGCAAAAGAAAGAAAGAAGGAATGATCTTACTGACACCAAATATTTAAATGCTCTAACTCAGTTTACTGGTCATTAACACTGCGTTTATTTGATCACACAGTAAAACAGTACAATTCTGACATATTATTACAGTTTATAATAGCAGTTTTCTATGTGAATATGTTAAAATATAATTGATTTCTGTGATCAAAGCTGGATTTTCATCATCATTACTACAGTCTTCAGTGTCACATGATCCTTCAGATATCTTTTTATCAGCTGATTTGCTGCTAAAAAAAACAATTTCTGATTATTATCAATGTTGACAAGATTGCGCTGCTGCAATCTGATGCATATTTTTCAGTGGTCTTTGATAAAAGGAAAAAAGGTGAAGACATTAGACGCGTCTGCTAACAGAAGGAGGTGTCTGAGCACATCTATCAGTCGGTGTGGGAGAGATGTATCGGTGGAGGGCAGCAAGGTCAGAGCGAGGCAGAGACGTAACAATAACCATGGCTCCTTTAACCCTGTTCTACCTTGTCTGTGTAAGGAAGCAATTAAACGGCACTCCATCTTTGGGTGGTGATGAATGCTCTGTACTCAGGTACCAGTAGGGAACCGGGTTTGACCCGAAGAACCAGCTCAGCTTGTGGTCACGAACGCTGCACCCCGCTTCCAAAGATTAATGGCGTATAATGGGTTGCACCCAGCTCGCTGAGATTAATAGCGCATAATGACTCACGCCAGCCTCCAAGATTAATGGCGCATAATGGTCCGCATTGCTGGGCGTAATCGAGCTGTCAGTGGTGGCTTTGAGCAATTGCAGAGCCAACATCATTTTTCTCATGTCCCTAAAAAGTCCTGCACTGCTCTAATAATACCCACGTCTACCAGGCCTCCAGGGATCTGCTGCACCTCTGCTGTGTCTCAAGGGCTTCCAGCTTTTCTCGCTGTGTGTGCTGTTAGTCTTGCACGTATCTGTAGTTTTAGGACACCCACATTCTGCCTCTGCAAGTCATCAACTCCTGGGGTGACCAAGTGCACTTAAAAACGCTTCCATGCAGTTAAATCAGTCCTCAGAGAAGCCGATAACATCTTTTGTTTGCACGAACTACCGGCTACAAATACAAACAGTGGATGTCTCGCATTTTTGACATTTTGTGCAAGACACAGAGGCAGAAAAAAGGCTGCAAATGACTTCCTTGATCTCCTTGCATCCGCTTCGGCACAAATGGACAGATGCAATTACAGCTGCCACGAATCCGCTGTTTACCAGAGTTTATCTGCATCTCGTATACTACGGCTTGGCCTGCACTCAGCGGCTCTGGCTGTTACATATATGGGAATCAGCTGAACGACTTTTAGGAGAGACTGCAGACGAAATCTGTCCCTGCTGGCTCGCATTACGAGCTCCAGCATGCACACTCAAACAAAGACAAAGACACACCACTTAGACCAATGTATTCATGGAGGTGCATGCAATTACAGCGTGCAGAAACCACATGCATGCACATGCTTGACACGCTCGCTCTTTGGTGAGGTCAAGCGCATTAAGTAGAATTGAATGCTAGAGCTTCCATGCGAAATGTGCTTTTAACTGAATAAAGTGTTTCTTGATTTGCAGCCAGGAAACCCAACTGTCCCTGTCCATCAGTCCGACGGGTTTAATCGAGGTTAAACCATTGTGTGTGTGTGTGTGTGTGTGTGTGTGTGGCAAGCTCATTCTGAAGCCCTCCCTCATGTACTAAACAATGTGCCGCCTTTCTCTCTGCCAGTGTGGATACTCTATAGCGGTCGTCTCAATGCCACAGGCAGTGTGCACTGATACCACACTAATGCCCTACAAGAGCAAGATCAAACACACCACTGCACAAGCTCAGAGCCCCGGTGGTCTCGTAACTCAGCACATACATAGACGAACACACATTCCTTCACTGTGTTTATCAAATCGGCCAGCAATCTTACATTTGAGGTCATATCTTTTGGAGCAGGTTAGTTTCAGGTTAGTGTTTTCATGCATCTTCAAAGGTTTGTCCATTGACTTTTTTTCATAGTGGTGCTTGCTAAGGCCCTTGTGAGAAAGAAGTACAATTTAGCATACTTTTAATACGAGTATTAATGTACTATATTATATAAAAAATACATTGCAGTATATTTATATCTATCAACATGATCTCATAAAAAATTGTACCTCTGTGCACTTTTTGTGCAACACCATTTTTACATGACTTACTGCGTGTTTCATCCCAGTTTTTAAAGAGAAATGTCCACTGAGTTGCGATAAAACACAGGTTCAATACGTGAATCCTGGTAAGTGTTTATTACATTGATATAAGTATGTATTGTGTCGTGAAAAAGGAAAGGTTAAGGAATTTAGGAGGAAAGGTTAAGGAATCTAATATACTTCCCCTCTTCTTCAAGGGACCATAAGTCCATAATCATTACCATTATTGGACAGTTGACTCAAAAGCCATTTTATAGACAGATGTGGCTATTCATTCATCATGTCTACATCAGTTAAGTAAGTAAAAGGTCTGGAGTTGATTGGAACCCACATCCCGTGGTCAAAGGTTCTGTCCATACAAGAGAAAAAGACAACTGTTAGGCTTCAAAACCAAACAAATACATCACAGAGATATAGCAGGAACACTAGGAGTGTTCAAATCAACAGTTTGCTACATTCTGAGAACAAAAAATGCATTGGTGAGCAAATCAACATAAAAAGGCCTGGACGTCGACAAAGGACAATGGTGGTGATGATCGGAGAATCCTCTCTATGTTAAAGAAAAACCCTTTTACAACATCCAGTCAAAAGAAGAGCACTCTCTAGGAACCAGACACGTCTCTGTCAGAGTCTACAATGAAGAGAAGACGTCACCATAGCAAAAATAAACAGGCTTCACTACAAGCTACAAACAAGAGCAGATTAGACTTTGTCAACCTGTTCCAGAATGATGGGAAGAAAAAACTAGGCTTGGAGAAGGTGTGAGGCATGAGCATGGCTTCAAGTGGCTCTGGGTTACTGGTGTTGAGTGATGATGAGAAAAAGACATATTCTGCAATGGATGAGTCAATCTCTTGATTTCTACCCGATGCGATGAAGCAGCATTTCCCTCACTAAAGACAAAACTAAAGGCAGAAAAAACTACAAACAAACAACAACTGAAGTCAGCTGCAGTAAAGGCCATGAGCTCCAGACTTAAGGCAGTCAATACAGAGCCAAAATTATTAAAACTATGTCAGTTTCAAAATATATAAGGTTCTCACTGGATATATTATTTCAATTGCAATGTCAACAGAGTGGGGGCAAAAAAACAATTAAAGCCAGACACTACAGCAATGGTTCTCTCCTCTATCGTCTTAAAAAATGACGGTCCGCCCAACTTGGAAACTCGGGTCTCAAAATTATCTGAGTTTCCCAGTCATAAAAGTGAGTTAAGAGGTTGTTCATGTCCAATTTACAACTAGGAAACTTGTCTTTACGATAATTCTTCTAGTCTTGGGATTGTAGGGGAAACCAGAACACCCAGAGGAAACCCACACTAACACAAAGAGAACATGCAAACTCTACACAGAAGGAAAGGCTGACCAGACCAAACAAGGAGCCTTCATGCTGTGAGACAACAGCACTTCCCTCTGAGCCAATGAGCTGTTTGAATTTAGATTCCTGCAAACTCAATTTGTAGTTCTACATCCTGACTGTTGCCTCAATTCAAACTTAAATTAAAAAGCATTCTTACCATAAATTCTGAATGGTAGACACCGCTCACACTTCTTACATAAAATATAAAACCTGTTGGAGCTGCAGCATTGTGAGCAGTGTTTTGACGTGCAGCGGTGAGCAGAGTTCGAGGTCCAGATTGAGATCCTGTTCCCTGCTGCTTCCTGTTCCTTCTGTCAACAACAAGGGTTGGGCAAAATTCAGAACTGAACATCTGTCTCCCTTTCATCTGACCTGAACTAGCCATACCAATTCAACTTGAAATCAAAGAATGTAATAAAATAATTTGCAGTTCAAAAAACTTAAATACTGCAGTCTGGGAAATGTAGTGAACCTGATTGGGAAGGAGGTCATTTCTGGTACTTCTTCACCTGTGTTTTGATCCAGAGATTAAGTACTCTGTCAGAGGATGTGTAATAGTGCCTCTTACTGTATAACAGTGAAAACACTGGGAGCCAGAAGATTCTGTCAATGTTGGAGAAGCACATAAACAATGTCTCATAAATGATAAAAAATTCATTTCCCACACTATTGTATACTGATCTAGTCAAGACTAAACATTACAACTCATTTTGTTTTGTTTTTTTTGTTCATTGTTGATTAAGTTTAGTTTAAAAACTGTAAAGGTAATCAATTTTGGAATGCACAATTCATGCGTGAAGCAGCTCTGTAGAAAACAGGGATGTCATCATCGTGTTCCGTTCTCATCCAATAGTGTCTGTGCAATCACAGCGATAATATTGCCAATTATGAATTGTTCCCAACTAAGCAAGCCAAAAGGCAAAAGTGGCAAGGAAGCCAAATTCCATCTGTGACAGAAATGGAGAAAAAAACCTTAGAAGAAACCAGACGATGAGATTCAAGATTCAAGATTGTGAGGTAGTGTAGTGTTGTTATTTTCAGTGTTTTTGTTTTTGTTTCACCATCAGTCTGACTGTGGCGGGGAAGAAACTGTTGAAGAACCTTGTTCTGTGTGTGATGATGCTGTCCGCTCTGTGGTGTCTCAGATTGTACATATAGTTTTTGTATCTGAGCAGAGAATGAGCTGGATGGAGTGAGTCCCTAATAATTTCCTCTGCTCTTTTCCGACAAAGCTGTCCATACAGAGAGTCCATGGAAGGAAGTTTTGTCCCTAAGATCCTCTCAGCAGTCTTTACAACGCTTTGCAAAGCCTTTCTCTCTGCCTGTGTTATATTTCCATACCAGACAGAGATGCCTGCGGTGAGGATGCTCTCTATAAGTCCTCTGTAGGATTGAGTGAGAGGGCGATGGTTCAGGCCGGCTTTCCTGAGCAGATGAATGAAATAAAGCCTTTTCTGGGCTTTTTTCATTGTGGCTGTGGTGTTGAGAATCCAGCTCAAATCTGATGTGATCTGCAGTCCCAGAAATCTGTGGCTATCGGCCATCTCCATCTCACTCCCTTTGATGATAAGAGGTTGCAGGGGTGGAGGGTTCTTCCTGAAGTCTAGAATTATTTCTTTGGTCTTATCTGTATTGAGGGTAAGGTCATTCTCCTCTCCGTAGACAAGAACTTTGTCTACCAGGGTCCTCTACTCAGACTGCCTCCAGGAAGAGCATCCTGACATACGTTTTGCTACTTTCCAGGTGTTGCAGAGTGTGGTGCAGGGCTATTGCTGTTGCATCATACACTGAACACTTGGGGCGATATGTTAAATGGGTTGATGTGTGTGAGAAGTTTTTCTAAACACTTTATGACGACTGGTGTGAGTGCCACTGGTCTGAAGTCGTTCAGGGCAGATGTGTCCGGTCTTTTGGGCACTGTTATGATGGACCGTTTTTACTGCTCTGATGGTCTTCTGCAGCTCATAGCAGGTTCTCTTATACTCCACCTGATCTCCTGCCTTGAAGGCCTCCCTCCTCTCCCTGATCTTCTGTTTAATGTCCCAATTAAACCAGGGTTTTTGGTTAGGGAACCTACGTACAGTCCTTGGACTAGCACATATGGACGTACACCAAATAATGTAGTCACTCACAGTCTCTGTATATTCGTGAATGTCGTTAGTGGCCTTTTTGAAAGTGTTCCAGTCTGTAGCCTCAAAGCAGCCCTCCAGACTTGCTTTTGAACCATCAGTCCAGGTGTTAATGGTCCTGACAGTGACTGGCTTTGTCTGGAGCCTATTGTTGTAGGTGGGTTTTAGCCGGATTGCCAGGTGATCTGACTTTCCCAAATGAGATTTTGGTTCAGCAGAAAAAGCTGAAAAAAATAAAATGTCCTTAGCTACAGTAGTTAGGAATTCCACATTTTCAGAACAGGATTTAGAGTGATCTTACAGTGAGTACACCATGATTTCTTGACTAGGGCGGCTGTTCCTCTGCCGTGAGTCTTGCCGCTATCTCCGTGTCTCCATTTCGGCTTGTTGTTCTCGGGGGAATCCCCTGCCTGGAGCCAGCCTAGCAATGGGTCAGCATAGCATGTTAGCCCAGGGTAGGATTCCAGCGAGATCGGGTCAAGAAGTCCAAAATTACTGCGCGCTCTCAGTTTTAACTAGGACGACCAATCATAGAAAGCTTTAGCAGTGTGTCTTGACTTGTCACAAAAGAGTAGTAAGGAAAAGAAAAGAAAAGAAAAGAAAAGAAAAGAAAAGAAAAGAAAAGAAAAGAAAAGAAAAGAAAAGAGTAACTTCACTCTGAGCGCTCCGCAACGTCGCCCACTGGGGAGCACCATTTTGGACAACGAACCAGACGTGGTTTAATTCTGGTACATAGCTCAGATTTTCTTCATAAAACATGAAACTTATATATAATTATATATAATTATATATATATATATATATATATATATATATATATATATATAGACCCTTTGCTCAGTATTTAGTAGAAGCACCCTTTTGATCGAATACAGCCATGAGTCTTTTTGGTAAAGATGCAACAAGTTTTTCACTCCTGGATTTGGGGATCCTCTGCCATTCCTCCTTGCAGATCCTCTCCAGTTCTGT
>JAUCMS010000028.1:2190233-2204108 GCA_032357445.1 Enteromius radiatus | reverse complement strand
ATTCAGAGGGCAGACAGCAAGACGATCAAGGGGTTATACATACGGTTTGAGATAAAAATGAAATCGCGCTAAAATCCTGCAACATCGCATAGAGAGCACCTTTAATATACCAAGCTATTAAAGTAGTGACATTTTTCCTTTGATTTTTTTTTTTATATCGTTGAACTCACTGTTCTATAGATAATACTGTAAGCCTGCAACCACTTCATTCATACAGGTTTGATCAAAACACTACAGCATTAATCAAATAATCTATAAGAAGTCAGACCTTCAATGTTTCTTCTCGCTAGCCATTGAGATTAATTACATTATCTCAGTCAATACTGTGTGAACAATATACAAGATATGACATACTTTGCCTTAGAAAATATAAATTATGACATTATGACAAACTGGTCCCATCTCAAAATGCAAGATCCACTATCAAACAGCCTATAGAGGGCAGACATAAACAGGACTGATTTAGCATGTGGGGGATCTCCTCCAGCCATTTGTCAGTATTGGAGACAGAGACAGAGTTACACACAAATGTAGTCCGTCCCTCCCACACAGTGAGAGAAAAGGTGGAAGGAGGTGAGATTTAGGACACAGAATGTGTGGTCTGACCATTCAAAGCAAACTGAAATTTACCAGAATCGAGTGAAATGGCACTTCGTTTATGAAAGATAAGATCCCAGTATGTGTTTAAAGTAAGTTGTAGACATCTCCTAAATCTCTGTGAGCAAACAATGATGTTCAATGTAACAGAGCTGTGGAATTTTTTATTGGACAGAGATTGTTTATGCGAGTACCGTACATGATGTTTGATGTAGGTCTTGAATGAAAATGTAAATGGGTGTGAATTGAGTAAAGTGACTGGCTATAAACATGTCTAAACAGCTATGAAACTATATTCTGCTCAACATATCTCAACATATGCTATATCCTAATGTTCTTGTAACAGAAATGGAGAAAAGAGTATTGTTCTTACTTTATTTAAAGCATGCTTGTGTTAATCTGCCAGCTGGCCAGTCAATGGTTTGATTTACTGGCCACAGTCATTTTACTAACACTTTGCATTTGTTGAGTACTAATTCTGGATGCTGGTCCTGAATAGAAGTAAAAACAAAAAAGACAAAAAATTCAAAGATAACAAAGGATCACAAAGAACTAGGGTGGTCAAATGTCCTGGTTTCATTTCACTTAAAATTACTGTAAATATCCTTAAGTAGACATTTATAGCCTGCTTTCTACAGCCAAGTTCTTAGTGATAATAACCCTGTAGTTAGAACTAAGGGTTTTATTAAATTAGAGAGTTTTTGGCATATTTGATACATTTTATGCACTGCTTTCAACTCAATTTTTGTTCTTTTGTTTTTATGTGCTTTTTTCTTCTTCTTTTTGCTTGTAGCATAACTTGTGACTGTGTTTTTGCATTGCTTGGATAATTACAAGACTGTACAATATTTAGGATTTATAGTAACGTAAAGCTAGTCTTGAGGGCTATCAAAACTGGACTGGTGTGCAAATAAACAATTGTGCTGAATATATTTTGATGTAACTACTGTAGCCTACAAATAGGCTTAATACATAATAAATCATCTGTACTGCAACACTCTAATGTTCACAACAGACGAAAGGCATTTGTTTGCCTACGTATGTTGCTACTTGCATAAAACAAGACTTCATTCGAGAGAAGTTTCACTAAAAGGTGCACGCGATCTGTGACGCGTATGACGCTGTGTATCGCGAGATGAAACGGGATAAAAATGGCTGCTGTTAAACTACAGAAGAGTGTCGTGAGCCAGGCTGGAAAACACACTGCTTCTGTCATCTTCCTTCATGGCTCAGGTGCTTTTAAGAGATTAAATCCTTTCTCGTGCAGACGCGGTGTGCCCTCAGAGAAATACTGACGCCTGCAGACCAGCGCGGTTCACTCAGGACGCGCGCGCTGCAGCTGAATTAAATTTCGGTTAATGTGTTCAAAGAAATATAATTTGTGTACAAGAAATAGTTCAGACGGAACGCAAGAACGCAAATGAACGCTGTGCCGTTGAGCATGGAGCTGGTATGTTACAGTTATGTGTGTGACTAAGTCACAAACTAGGTTTTAAATCTCTGTCACAATCTTTACAGTCCTGTACGTTGCATATCCTTTGTATTTTTAGTGAGGTCTACGGCAGAAATCACTAATAGTTAGGTACATAGTAGTTATAGGGATTTTTGCAAACCCATTATGTGTTTTGCACACTGAAAATCGGTGCACAGAACCCCAGAAAATGCACTTTAAAAATGAAATGGAAAGGTGTACACTTTATGCACTTTACACACTGGAGGAGGAGGTGCTATCAGACTCCAATAACATATTACAAAACAAATAATTACAGATAATCACACACAACTAGATTAATAAAGAATGAAAAAGGTCATTGTGACTTCTCATCTCGCTTTTTTTTACTGAATTCAGAGAATTTTAAATAGAAAGGGGGGGCTAACATGAAAGTAACATTTCCATGTAAAAGAGTTGTGTTTGAATATGTTTAGATGTAGCTTTAATATTTGAGATGTATGCTAGCATAGTAACTTTTTTCAATTTCATTTAGGAGACACAGGGCCAGGTTTGCGGAGGTGGGTTTATGATGTATTGGGACAAAATCTGGCATTTGAGCACATCCGGGTGATTTATCCCACAGCACCAGCCAGGTAAACATTCCCTGTCCATCGCCTCCACAGCACCTTTACATCATTGTCGGTCAAATGCAGTTATTTATTAAAACAATGAGTATGACGCTATGTGTTTAAATGTACATGCATGTGACTGACATTTCTCTGTTTTCTATCTCAGTAGTAATACCAACACTTAAAAATAATAGTAAATTTAGCAAATAAGATAATAATAGATCAAAAGCAGCATGATACAATGTATTATCTAGCTTTATGGAAGCAATATTATATTTGAAAAATGGATTTGATGAGTATTTGTAGCAGATGTGATAGATCAACACCATTAAATGGAAGCTTATTAAACAATGAAATATTGAATAGACATAATCTTGTCTCTATTTATTCATATATTTATGTCAAGTGGACTTTAAGCTAAGAACATGGCATATAAACAGCATTAATGCACCTAAACAGTCAAATGCATGCAGAAATGTGTCAAAATGAAGCACTAAGTGATTATTCACAAATGTAATAAATGAACAGAAACATTTGAGAAGGGGAAATATGTGTGTAAAGAGTTAATAGTAAGACGTTTCTCTATAAATGCAGTAATTTAGCGGTTTCTTCAGCTTTGTTTTGATTGAATCAGCACTTCACTGCTATAATTGTTTGTTTTTAGGCCGTACACACCCATGCGAGGGGCTCAGTCTAACGTGTGGTTCGACCGTCACAAGATTTCCCAGGACTGCCCAGAACATTTGGAGTCGATAGATTCCATGTGTGATAATTTAAGCGCCATTGTCCAGGAGGAGATTCGAGCAGGAATCCCGAAACACAGGATGGTTATTGGTATGGCTACTGTCCTCTCTCTCTTTCTCCTCCCTATCCATCTATCTCTCCCTGCCTTATTGCTTTCCTCTTTCCTGCACACTTTCACACTCCACTTGTTCCAAATTAAGCAGAGTCTCAGACCACTGCTCATAAGCCTCTCCCTCCTTGTGTAAAATGAAGAATGAAACTTATCAAGTTTCTTATTCCTTTCATTTGTTGCCAGAATGGGCCAAGAAGAATTTCTGGATGATTCTCAAGTTTCTGCTAAGCTTTATCTCAGAATATTCAGGTTATCAGGTTCACGTCTATATCACAATGAGATAAAAGTTGCAGAAAACCATTTAAAAGAGATCTCAGGTAAATTCCCTCAGGCTGCGTGAAGACGACCGGATAGCTCAGAGAGTTAAACCCAATGGCAGCGTTCGAGGAAGGGTTAACCGACAAGCCAATAACACATAAATACCCTGAAAGAGTTACAAGTAAAACGTGAAGAGTGTCTTTGTGTGAAAAGGCTGTGTGTGGAAGGACAGAAAAGCCCCTGAACTCGGTTCCAAAGAAACTGATTCAAAAAACACATGTTCCTGTGAGACTGCTGAAATATTATCTTCCTAAATCATAACATTTTGTCATTAACTATAAATACTCATTGGAGTCACTCTGCACGCTGGAGAAACGAAGTGGTCTGTACGCTGAGTCCACTTCCCAGGCTGACGGACTGACAAGCGCCAGAACTTTCCATGGAAAACGCTGGCATATATATATATATTGCGTTTTTCAATCTTTTAGGTGTCGTAGTTAATGGGAAAAGCCAAAGTCAAACATGCATGCACAGAATTTTTTACCCAAGCAGCATGTGGATTTCTCAGTACAGTTCAGTTTCATTAGAATGGAGAAGTGTTAATTAGTCCTGGTTACTCTATAAGAGGTTTGAAGAACATGTGAACTCCATCCATCCTCCGTCTCAACATGGCTCCTCCCATCGGCTCTGACAGACTGATGGGTACTTGTTCACTTTCCCAGATGTAGTGCCCAGATTTGCCCAGATGTGTAAGATTAAGCACAGGCATGTAAGAGGACTTCAGAAAAATGGAGGTTTGATGAAGTGGAACTAAAGGCCAGCTTTCTTTCCTCTTTCTTTTTTTGTTTTAAATTTCAGTTTGGGCTACTATAGACCACTTAGAATCGCGTGCATTGATTAATGTCCTCCTGTCCTAAATGCTAAATGCAGACATAAAAACGCTGTCACAAACTGTTTGCATTTAAACCAGTAATGTGGTGTATAATGCATTTCACTAGTTCACACTTCCTGTGTGTTTGGCCTGCTGTCCGGGGAGAGGGTCTTTTAACCCTCGGGCAGCGAGAGCTGGACGTTGCTCGGAGTCCGGCTCGATCCCGGAGTGTCCCCCCGGGAGGAAGGTAAGTGATTACAGGTCTTTGGGTTGTCATCTACGGAATGGACGAGTGATGGACGTGCGTCGGAATTTCAGAAAGACGTGGTGGAGCCCTGGAAACTAGGTGCCCCGACCGAACAAGCCAAAGGCGACAATGGCAAGGAACAAAAACTCTGATCTGGAGAAAAAAACCTTATGAGAACCCAGGCTCGTTCGGGGCCAGTTCTCCTCTGACCGGATGGCCGGCACCCCACACACACACACATTGTGAACACACACCCGAAGCCAGTGCTGCGCCGCCCGGGGAGCAATTGGGGGAAGGTGCCTTGCTCAAGGGTCTCACCTCAGTCGTGGTATCTGCAACTGCTGCATGAGAAACGATCATGGAAAAGGGTTTACAACCAAATCATTTGCCGCAAATCAAACATGCGACTGCTGGGTCTTGTGTGAAAATAATAGCACAAATATGATTAATTTACAATTAAAGTGATGCCTTCCTGTCTAGAGTATTGTAAGCACTGCAGCTCATAATGTTGGTGAAATTGACTCAAGTATAGTAGAAATGACTAGTTTTAGCAGTAGTATTATTAGTAGAACTAATGTCTATATGTTTGACTCTAGGGGGCTTTTCGATGGGAGGTGCCATGGCATTACACCTGGTTTGCAGGTATCACCAGGATTTGGCCGGCATCTTCGCTCTGTCCAGCTTTCTTAACAAAGACTCAGTCGTATATCAGGTAGATAATAGCCTTCAGAATGCCTTGTTTATATCAAAATGTCAAACACATCTCTAATCTTCTGCACAGGCAGTAGAAAACGCATCCCAGCAGCCTCTACCTGAGCTGCTTCAGTGTCACGGCGCAGCAGATGAGCTGGTTTTCCATAGCTGGGGTGAGGAGACCAACTCACTGCTGAAGAAAGCTGGCCTCAGCACGTCTTTCCATTCCTTCCCAGACCTCAACCATCAGTTGTGTCGACAAGAACTGGAGTTACTGCGCTCCTGGATCCTGAAGAAACTTTCACTTTAAAGCATCATTAATGCTAGACACTGACCACTGCTACTCCATATCCTACAATAATCACCATGTACCCTTCTTGATGTTTTCACAAGATGTCATTTTATTAGTGTGCGTGTGTATATATTTCAAATATAAAACCTGGTGCAAATAATGAAGGAAACTGGTCAACAAGTGAGCAGGATACTCTACCATTCAAAATATGTTTTAATGTTTTTAAAAGAAGGCTTATGCTAACCAAGCCTGCATTTATTTGACCAAAAATACAGTAAAATCAGTAATTCTGGAATATTTTTGCAATTTAAAATAAATAAAAAATACTTTAATACGTTTTTCTTTGAATTTTCAGCAGCATTACTCCAGTCTTCAGTGTCACATGATCCTTTAAAAATCACTTCAAAATTCTGATTTGCTGCTAAAGAAGTATTATCAATCAGTCAAGCATTTATTTGAATCTTTTGTATCAGTTTCTTTCAAAAGGAAAGACAAAGACAAAACCAATCTTAAAATAGCTCTTTATGTACACAGTGTTTATACCATAAGTGAAGCTCCAAAACAAGAAAACGGATACTAACGTGATATTTAGAGAGAATAAATGACAGCATTCAACTATTACTTTTAAACGATCTGCTTATTTGACTCCGAATAAACTGTTACGCTTCTTCTTTTACAACTTTGCATTGCACCTGCTGGAACGAGTGCGTTCAGTGTGAAAACTCAGCAGTTTTTGCAACCATCCACATAATCAGAGTTAATATAGCTGTATAAACCTTGATTCACCAGCATGCGTTCCACCTCACAAAGACTCTACTTATTGTGCACATTTCATAGCCTGCAGCGCTAACCACTTTAAAGTGTTCGCTGGAGCACATTCTGCAGGCTGTGATGACTGTTCCATGGAGTCTGGTTTGGCCCGTAGAGCCTGTGGTCAGGCTGAAGCGGCAGGTAGAGCCATCACACCGGAGGGGAGGAATGCCACTCGGCTCTGTGGTTTGGAGCCGGAATCCGGTCTGTTTGGCACCGTCTTGTTTCCTGCAGAGCGAGGTATCTCTCACTTCTGTTCCACCCGTTTTTTTCCCTCCACGCCATTATTGCTCGGCATGAAATCTGCTGTACATATGTTTGGAGGTTCGCTCGAACAGTAGCTTCATTAATGGTTATTGGGAGGAAGTGGTTAGCGAGTTTAAAGTCCTGTGGATGTAGTGAGGCTACAGTCCAGTACCAACACGCACCGTCTGGACATGGAGAACGACTTACCGACAGCGCTAAAAGGCCTTAATTCATCAAAGATACTGCAAATGTCATTTGTAATGGGCACAGTGAGAATATACGCTTCCAGTCAGGGGTGCAAAGACTCATTCTTTACTAGGACTGTTTTCCACATGCTAGAATAATAGTTGTCATCAAAAGTATGAAATGGCACAAATGGAAGTATGGGAATTATGTAGTGACCAAATTTCCCATATTTGAGTCTGTGTCTGGATTCCAGCTGTACTCACTTTGGATATAATCTCAAACAACTGTACATCACGCGTGATTTAATTCATTATTGGAGAAGATCTTACACTACTGTTTACTAACTCTTTTTTTTCTTTATAAAATAAATGTATACTTTTAATTAGCAAGAATGAATTAAATTGATCAAAAGTGACAGTAAATGCATTTACAAAATTCCATTTCAAATTAATGCTGCGCTTTTGAACTTGATATTCATCAAAAAATCCAAAAAAAGTATCCGTTTCTTCAAAAATATGCAGAACCAAAACTGTTTTCAGCATTAATAATAATTTTAAAAATGCAGCATATCAGAATGATTTGTAAAGGATCATGTGACAGACGACTGGAGTAATGATGCTGAAAACTCACAGGAATAAATTACATTTTACTGAATGCTTAATATTTTCAAATATTATTGCTTTTACTGCACTTCTGGTGCAGCCTTAGCGAGCAATCATTTCCTCTACACAGTTTCCTCTACAAGACTGCAAGTTCTCAGTTTGCCCAGTCAGCTGGATTTTGCAAAGTCGGTTCATTTAAAATCATCCCAGTGTGTTTGATTTCCGTATTTTGCTTCAGCAGCAACACTAAAACACACTCAGCTTGAGAACAGGAGTAAGACGTAGAGAGTCAAAAGAAAATAGTTTCTGAACAAAACTTATTTTTTTTTGCATTACTTATAAATGCTCAGTGTCATTCCACCGTATAAACTGTATATTCAGAATGTTTTGGCAATGGGAAGCCATTTCTTACTCAGCCAGTGAGGCTTGTTAAATTCCAAAACTTATGTAACATCCTGTTCTATTCAGTAGTGTATTAAGAGCTGCATCAGTGGCTCTGAAAACATCTTGCACACTGGACAATATTTCTGATTGAGCTCGCTCATTAATGGCGTTTGAGGGGGTGTCAGGTTAGTTGTTTGGGGTTCTTCTGATGAGAGAGAACCAGCATTATGCAAGAATATAATGGAAAGGGACAGCCATTACTGATGCATCCTGGCCCACGACAAGAGCTTAAAATGTTTGTCACAGAGTAGGGAGTGTTAAGAAAAATTGTTTCACAAGTCACATTTTACATTTATTTTTTAGATGTTTTATATAACCAGAACATGCTGCTGTGTGAAGCAGGGTTATTAAACTAAAACTATAGACATATTTTTAAAATAAAACGGGCCAAGCACAACAGAGGAAAAATGAAAAGCTAATGAGTTGTCTTTAATTACTCCGTAGGTCCAGGAGAGCTACCTTGCTGCAGACTTAAGTCCCAACCCTGCTTCAACACAACTGTGTGTAATGAAGTAGCCCTCAATGAGGTCCATGTGTGTTTGATTAGGGTTAAAGTTCAACTCAAAAGGGCTGCCATATCATTTGATTCAGTATTTCATTCTGAATCGGAGACAAATCTGATTTTTGGTATATCAAAAGGCTTTTGTCATCAGTTTGCCAGAATGCTTTAAAGATGATCTGTGCCAATTTTGGTGAAAATTGGACAAATCATCTAGAATGAGTGCTTGTTGTTTGCCGTTTCTCCGATCATAAATGCAGACATGGTGTTATGTTTACGAGGCGTGATGCAACGTGACACGTAAAAAGTCATTATAATCAGTAATTATATCTCCACTGGATGCAACAAATGCCTCGTTCTTAATATGTTTTATTGTTTTGGTGTCATAGCGTCACGTTATAGGAAGGGACGTAACATTTCCATCAGACGCTTGAGGTATTCGGCCAATCACGGTGCACTGGATAGCTGGCCAATCAGAGCACGTCTCGCTTTTTTAGAACAATGAGCTTTGTACAAATTGACCCGTTTCAGGAGGCGGGGCTTAGAGGAGAAGCAATAATGCACAGTATGTGTTTTTGCACCTTAAACCACATAAACACATTGCATTACACCAAATATACAAAATAATGTTGTTTTTAGCATCATCATATGAGCACTTTGAATATGCTTGATCTCAAAAAGCCTTTGACTACACTTCATAAAACTAAGCTGTAAAAGTACATCAATGATACTAAAATAGCACTGGAGTAAAGGTGGTCATAAAACTTAAGAAACATAATATTGGCACATTTGTTCTCTGCCAAATACTTTGGTTCTGGACTCTCTGTCCTGTTCTGTTTCTGTTTTTGTCACGTCTCAGGGTGTCCAGTGGCAGCTCACTCCCTCATCCATCCATCCCTCACACTCGCTCCGCTTCTCCTCATCCAGCGGCGGAGCCAGACTGCAGCTCAGGCATTTTATGATTTAACTGCAGGGATGGATGACGGTAATGAAGACGGCTCCTCACCGTCTGCTCCTCATGGGGTAACATCAGGTGAGGAAATGAACACACTTCAGTGTCTTTGAAACTTGATGTCTTTAAAGGGAGTAGTTCTCACTGAATGAAAGTTCTGCAATCATTTACTCGAGCCATATAAATGGGTCTTTTTGCTTTGAGGAATCTCCATGCTGTTTTTTGTCAAACGAGCCAAGCACAAGGCCGAAAAAACACCATTAAGTCAGATTTGGAAACAAATCAATCTGGACCGAAAGATTCATTGAATTGAATTGGTTCAAAAGGATAATTGAATTAATGATTCATATGCAGAAGATTCAGTCTGCATACACAGCTACTGATGGATATTTGACTTTTTTTTCTCACAATTCATAGTTTATGTCGAACAATTCGGACCTTTTTATCCAATTCTGAGGGGAAAAAGGCAGAAAAATTGCAAGAAAGTGGAAAATTGTCGAGATATAAATGAAGAATTGCATGATATGAACTTTGTTTGTTTTTTTTTATCTGGGGCAAAAACAAATTGAGACATTTAGAACAAAGAAGTCAGAATTATGATTTATAAACTCAGAATTGCAAGATTTCAACTCTGTCAGAATTGTGAATTAAAAAAAAACAAAAAACGTTTTTTTGAGTTGCTGAAATAAATTCAGAATTGTGAAAAACAAGTTACAATTACCTTTCTATTCTTTACTCTGTGCTTGAAATTGGCTTGCATAGCCGCTTTTAAACAGTTGTTTTGCTTGCAGAATGATGTAGTTACAAAACCTCCCAGTAGGTACTAGCATATGTATGCTAATCAGCAAAATGAACAGTATATCAAGATCACATCAGGCACTCAAAACATTCTTGTGCAAAAATAAGAAAAAGTGCAAAATAACATGCATATATGACTTTAAAGAAGAAGAAATAAAATCGCATCAGATTCCTCTGATATTTTAGGTGTTGTGTTCCCATCGGTGGAAGAACGCAGACGTTCCAGGACTGTTTGTGGAGTATTTCTGAAATAATGGTTCCCCAACCCGATGACGTGTAATATTTACATTCCACAAACTCCCAGTGACCATTTCCCAAATCACATAACTGCCTCATTTTCCCATGGTGCAATTACCCTCGGTGAATGGTGTTGTTCTAAGGTACCTCCTCACCCTGCCTTTGAGGTTTCCACCTTTCTCTAAATTGTGCTTTGTCCACTTAGATGATAATCTGCTTCGCAGCACATGTGTCAGATGGAAGGAATGCTAATCTGGAAGAGGTGCAGAGCTTGGACTTTTTGGCAGCCAGTTTCCACTCTGCACTTACTTTCCATGTGGTGCCGCTCCAGAGGCTCTGGGCAGGAGAAGGCTGTTTGCGGAATGGAGGTGTTGACGGATCCCAGATCGCCCCATTGGCCACGCCCCCATCTGAGGGTCACGGCTCTGCTGGACAACTGACCTGAACTTCTGTTCCAGTTCCGCACCCAGAGCTGTAGTTCATTTTAAGGGGAACACAATCACACTGTGTTTGCTCTAACCCTGGGCTTTGAAACCCAAACTGTATTTTATTCAATTCTTCTGTCAGACGGTGAATAATCAAGCTTTTCCTCTCTCTCTCTCTTTAGTCTAGCGTGGAGGATCATGGTTTCTCAATGAAGATGTTAAATGTGTGAGAGCCAGGTTTGCTCATCTTCGCTTGTCAACAGGTTTTACACCAGAGAGCTGTTTGTTTGCACTCTACAAGCTCTGAATTTATCAGATACTCAGTACTTGGTTTAAACTGTGGGACAGCAGCGATTTATATTAGATCAGCATAAGGTTGTGTAACCATTAAAAAAAAAACAATTTTTTTTACTTGAAATAAAATAAACACTGACATAAGGAAAATAACGTACAAAAAAATAAATCAAAATTTTAATATAAATTAAAATATAAAAGACATAAGAAAAATACAAATTAGTAATAAATTCCAATTATTAATAAAAACTGTCATAGCATCTTAAAGATAGTAAAATAATGCTTATTTAAATCAAATAAAATCTGAAAACACATTTTCCATTTTGGATTTTAATCAATGCCAGAAACTTTTTGTATAGGTTCTTTTTTTTTTATAAACACACACACACATTGATATATGTTTCACTAGTTCCCACTTCCTCAGCATTTAATCGATAAAAGTGCTCATTTGGCAGACTGTCCTGGGAACAGGCAGGGAGTCTGGTGGACCCAGAGCCCTAGGGGATTTACTCATGGAGAACTCTTACCTGTTTAAGCCTTTCTCCTCAGGTCTGGCCCCGGCTCTGGTAGATGGTGAGGGGAAGGCGGTGGGATGTCAAAAAACGAAGATGCCAGAAAGAGGAAGTGAGCGGTATTTAAGCAGAGAAAAAGAGTTCTGATAGGGTAATTAGTAATGAGGAGATTGGCAGAGCTGGTGATTCGTGCTCCTCCTGAAATTCATTATAAAACTCCATATATATATATATATATATATATATATAAAATTTACTGTTAGGGAGTGAGCAAATCTTTTTGATGAACAGATTCAAAACAGTCTAGCATCCATCATTCTCATGTAGCATTTATGTTATACACGTTAGCTTTGAAAAAAAAATGCTTGTGAATTACACAACACATATTTACAATATAGAAACTTCTGACAGACTAGAGTTAAATGAAAGAAATTGGCTTTTCATTTAGTTTGACATGCTTCTCTGATTCTGTCCCAATACAGACACATGCACAACCCTAACAAATGCATGACATCACCAGTCTCCCCATGTCCTAATTCATGCATTCATGTCCATGTTAAATTATGGGGGTGCAAAAAGATCCACAGTAGTATTACCACACTCGTAATTATTCCAGACATTCTGTTCCCATACCCCAAATTACTCTTCCCATGATCTCCAAACCCCCAGTGCTGACTTTGCCCTCCTAGTATGACTTTTCCATTTTCACGCTATTAGAGTCTCGAGTGCCGACGCAGCAGAGCTGTACGATGTTTCTGGGAGTGTGGGACTTCCCCATATTCAAGGCAGCTGAATGTAGTCGTAGCTGGCACAAGAAGGCCACCCCTGAGCTCAAAGACGTCCGTGCTTTTAACTGTCGTCTTCTGTTTGTCAGTGGCCTCACAGGGCCTCTCAAAATCATGCAGCGAGAGTTCCCGCAGGCTGTGTCATAGTGTATATGCGCATGATGAAAACGTATTAGCTCCTGCGTTCTCATGGGCCTTTGATAGCTAGCGTAAGCGCTGACTTATCTTCCTGTGTACGAGCTCCAGCCCTGTCCCTGAGGAGCGGCTCGCTGCATGAGGCCATTAGGAAGCAGCTTTAGCTGAGCTCATCATAATTGTCCTAATCCAATTGGCCTTTTCCTGTTTCTTATGAATAGACTTTATAAGTCAGAGGACAACATTAAAAAGCTCGAAAAAATAGCTGGTCCCATTATGCATTTAGCGGCCACCACATAAACAAGGTAATATTGCTGTTTTAATGTGGAGAGCAACAATGAAAACAAACCCAAATGTAGGGAAAAACTGGTATGACTTGCTTTTTTTCTGTGGAGACTATTACAGAATGAGGATTTTGAAAACAAATGAGGACAGAAGTCATCAGACTCCAAAGCATCATAACAATAGAATAACAAATACAAACAATAACAAAGTCTACATGTCTAGTGTGCCAAGTTTTCTAAAGGTTTTTGATAGCCTTGCGTAAATCATGACAGAAATTTGTTTTTCTGGGTCAACTAACCACACAAACAGTATTTGTGGCATACTGCTGATTCACACACATACAATATCAATTAAAAAGATATAAAAATAAAAGCTCTGTAACAAAGGAATCGGGGACTTGCGGATCTATTCGCAAGCTTTATTCGTGGTCAAACAGGCAGAATACCAGCAAACAGAGCAATGGGAACTAGACAAAATCAAGGTGTATGTAATTATGTGCAGGTGTATGTGATCAAGTGGTGGTGTGATGGTGCAGTGGCTGCTGGGTAATGTAGTCCGGATGACAGTCTGAGATTCTTGCTGCGTCCGAAATTGCATACTGCTTAAGTAGGTACTACATTTAAAATTGAACGTACTACCGACCGTTAAAACAGTAGGTTCTATATAGTATGAATGTGGGTAGTATGAATGGAGTTCGGACGTACTACATCTGCTAGGGTGACCATACGTGCCATTTTCCCCGGACGCGTCCTGGCCAGGATTTCTATCCTACATCAAGAGCGTTTCAAAA
>JAUCMS010000028.1:2104556-2118338 GCA_032357445.1 Enteromius radiatus | reverse complement strand
AATGCTATGAATTCGGACATACTACTCGCCTCGCATGCTGTTTTTCACGTGCTATATAGTAGGGAAGTAAGCGATTTTGGACGCAGCATATGACACACACACCTGCTTAAACTTCCTGTTTCAGTAGGAAATGGAGTCTTGTAGACATTTACATTTACAAAGAGCAGGTAATATGGTATTTTAAAGTGTTCTAATTATTCAGTCTCCTAAAACAGGTTTAAATGCAAGGTCAGAAAACATTGTAGTTTTGAATTTGCATTTAATATTAGAATCATTTTGCAATGAATTCGATGCGGTTCGTTTGAATCCATAAGCCAACTCTGCTCTGAGTTGGCCGAGTATGTTTCGAATTAATAGATTGTTCACAAGGCTTTGACTTTGTTGAATAAATGAGTATTGCACATTTCAAAATCGTAAGGATGTTTTTTTTATATCACTGTCCTATTCCAGTATATTGGCCGATAGTAATTTATTTATGTATTTTTTACATTTTAGAAACGCGCAACGAAACATTAACAGATTGAACTGAAAAAAAAAAAAATAATAATACTCTTGACACAAAATAAATGTCGAATCTGAACTCTATGGTTCATACAGTCTCCTAACTATAGCGTTTTAATATGCTTCTGGAATGGATTTCATCCAGATAGAGGACTTAAAGTGAGCTGAGATACTTTATTGAATGGTTTTTGTTGGTAATGTAGCTGTGGTTTCGGTCTCCATCTCTGTTTCTGTTCTCTTGCAGAGTGCTATAGCATGGACAGTTGATGTTGACTCTGGAGCAGATGTCCACTTTGGAAAATATACAGTGAGACACACTATAGACTTTGTGAATGAAGAACGAGAAATGAAGTACGTCTAACGGCAGACGGATGTTTTTTCCTGGCGGTTTCACATCCCCTCCCGCAGCGCAGCGGAAACACATGAAGCCGGCGGCTGCCCTTCACCATCTGACTTCACATCCGTGTGGCGGCACCAAACGCACACGCTACATGCCTCGCCGAGGACACGCCCCTCCTCGGCTCAAGCTCCTCCCCCTCTTCCTTACACTGCATCCTGAGTGGACGACTGCCTCCTGAAGCCACACCCACCCAAACACACACACGGACAAACATCGCTCAGATCGTTATTTATTACGGCTTTAATTTATTATTGTGAATGAATCAAAGCCTCAGGCTTGCTTTGTGTTCTGTACAATATTCACCCAGCAAGGGGACGAAAAAAAAGTGCAAACTCTCGCACGTGTCGGAGAGAGAACAAATCATATCTTTATTTTTCAGCATGAACTTCTTCTTTTAGCCACCTCGTATGCTTGAAAGTAAGTGTCTTCACCAGCAGATATAAGATATTGTTTTCGTTTCCCTCACGGCAATTTTAAATGACTGAATCTACAGGCATTTTTTTAAAAAAAACTGATTGATGTTTGTTTCGATTCGAGAAGTCCAATCATAACCCACTGTTTTCATTGCTTATGGTACTTTATTCTGAGAGCAGGAAGTGATGGATTGTTATTGTTTAGTCATGAGATGTAAGCTTTACGAAGAAAGACAGGACGGGACAAAACAGGTAGATTGTTTTTTTGTAATGGGGATGATGACTAGCTAAGCTAGGCTCGCTAAGACTCGCAGCATGCTAATGACACGCCAATGAGCCGACGTCACGTTCCACATGTAAATATGGGCCTTCAGCGTGCGTACTTTGCCTTCGTTAGGTGTTTGTGACGTGCTTGAGGTCATTTTTGCAGTGAATGTTCAGGCTCTCGGTGCGCGACGAGTGATTTTGTCACGGTAAGTACATCAGAACGGACTCCCAAATGTTCGTCCGTTTTTTTTGTTTTTTGGTCTCGTTTCTTCTCGTATTATCACGTCTTGACTTTTTATGTTTTTTTTTTTTAAATGCTTTTCAGATATGTATATGATTACTCATCAGCTTTTCTTAGTTTTATTGGCTTTTATTTTGGGTTGATTTATTTGTTTTGCTTTTTCCCTTGTATTATCGTATAACGGATGTCTTGGCAAGTGGCCTCTTAAATGCTTTTTTCTATTGGTGAATTTCTTATACTTTCGTACCATATGACGCATTAGTACACACAGGTGTACCCGTAATGATTTAGGTATTCAGTAAGTGTCATGACTCGCCTACTATGATTTATTCAGTAATTATGTGCTCTTCATATACATATATATGAAGCATCTATAGATATATAAATATATATATATATATATATAAAAAGAAAATATATATATATATATATATAAATATATGTGTGTATTTCTTGCCATGTATCCTCCCTTACAAATGTTAACCGTTTCTCACCTGTATCAGGTAAACTCCTTGTACAGGTTATTTGCTCCCTGACCAGCCGAACCTGTTCCGTTAGCGAGGAGTGACGCACACAAACGAAAAGACAAAAACAGGTGCATGCAGAAACACCCTCACACATATGCGAGATCTCACCGAATTGTGGTGTTGTATGTTCTGGTTTATGCAACTGAACTTTCCTTTCCTTCTGAATATTTGTGTTTCATTTCAGTCTTAGTTTGACTTTCTTGTGCTCTGAGGCGGTGTAACAGGCGGGGTGACGGTAACGGTAGCGCCCTGGTGGAGGTCTGGGCTACGACTAAGTTTATTGCAGTCAGGTTCTGAGGATCTGTTTTGCATTTTCAGTGTGTTATTATTCTAAGTGATTGTAACTATTATGTAATGTTCTGTAGGAGAGGTGTTATGTATACATACTTTCAATAAAGCATTCAGGGTTTTAAACTATGCGGAGTAAGCCCTCACTTTTGTTAGATGAATGGTATCTGTCATCATTTGTAATTAACCCTGAAGACAGCAATTAAGAACCTGTTAAATGAACTGGAATGTCTATGACTTTTGATATAGACCTGGAAATACTCATTTTATTTACTTTTTTACTTCTTCCTTTTAAATGCTACCATTAAAACCATTAAGAAGTTGTCTCGATTACTAACATAACATAAATTCCTGAAGTTTTTGGCTTGTGACATCAGTTATCTCGTCAGTTTCAACCATTATCTCCGCCTACTGGAAACTTTTTCAGGCTTCTGATTGGCCAACATGGCTGTACGGTTAAATTATATCAACACCTGTTGGTTCGGCATGCTCTTCACCGTGCTTCATGGCATGCGTTTGCATTTACAGGTTAACTGGAATACTCTGTAATGCTGAAGCCTGATTGAATCACGTTTGTGCAGCTGCCATTTCAGCCAATCAAAACCGGTGGAGCCAACTGCCCATTCAAAGCATTTCATGAGTATATTCCTTTACTCCCTGGTTCAGTCTGCTCAGCACATGCACTTTCTTCAGTGAATAAAAAGCTGTATTGTCACAGGCACCCTTGATAGTTTGTAGGCTACCGATATCATGTTGTCTGAACAGACATGGTACCCCTTTAGGTCTGGCAGGAAGGCCAGAAGAACTGCCAACTGATGCGCCAGTGCGGCTCTGGGCTTGACCAGGAGTCGATCGCTGGTCTGCCCTAGAGCAGAGCTCCCTTACCTGTGTTGGAGGTGTCTCTCCTGACTACCATTCCTGTCTGGTCCAGATGAGTGGCTTTCCAAGGGGCCAAGGCTTTGACGTAGCTGTGAGTTCCTGAGGTGTCCCAAGTGTGGGACAGGCCCTGGGACTTCAGCGTGTAAAGCAGGCATGCTACTGTCTGTCTTGGGGAGAGGAAGAGGGCCACATTGACTTCTTCATAAAGGTTTGTCCTAGGGATGGGCGATATATATTGCATGATATATTATGCGCATCTCATCAGTAAAGCTGGTTCTTTGATTAGCGGGAAAACTCCGTCAGCTGTTTTCAAAAGGAACGCCATCTTATGAACAGAGGCGTAGATCACTTGCGCCATCGAATCACCCGCGAAACTCAACGCGCAGCTTGTCACTGATCTACGGCTTACCGAACGGGCCGTCGGGGGGCCCGCGGTTGCCACGGGCCCATTGTATGTTCGAATGAAAGTTGTCTGAACGTTTTGCTCTGGGGCGACGCAAACGTTGCGGCAATGTTGTGTGGAGGTGTCGCTCAGGGGAAGACGCAAACGTTGCGGCAACGTTGTGCGGGGGCGATGCAAACATTTTCCGAAGTTAGTGTTATCCAGGGGGCCCTATAGAAAATATTTGCCCAGGGGCCCACCCAACCCATAATCTGTCCCTGGTTCATAAACTGGCGTTCCTTTTGAAAACCCGCTAATCAAAGAGCTGGCTTTACTGATGAGATGCGCATAATATATTGTGCAATATATATCGCCCATCCCTAGTTTGTACCTGAAACTGAATCAGGATACTGGTAAGCCACCAATTTGAAACCGAAATGGCGTGCAATGAGGGGCTGTCTTGATAGGAAAGTATGCATCTGTCGGATCCACAGACAAAAAAAAACAGTTCCTTGTGAAAATTTGTGACGGGATTTGCTTTGAGGTTAACATCCTGAACTGCTGCTTCATTCTTGCTTCGAGTGAAGATGGTCCGTTCTCTCTTTGGAACTCTTTGCCAGCGGACTCTCTGCGTTGGATTGGAGAGTGCAAGCTCCGCTGCCCCAGACCGAAGTTTGAAACATGCCCCTGAAGCAAGGTCTGTGAGTAAATCTGAGTGAGCGGCCTCACTTGATTTGTTTCCAAGACCCACTTTGACGCACCTGGATAGGGTGGCCAACTGTGGAGGACGTCCCGTATATTGGGCTTAATTTATGTGTCCCGTAGGCTATATAACCGGATACAACAGCAGCACTTCAGAATGACCACCAGTATCTGTCATCGTCCAGTCACAAGCAGTATACCCTCGTATTGTCCCTTAATTTTCATTTCCGGAAGTTGCCAGCCCTTCATCTGAAATGGCTTCCCAAGTGCATGAGGTCCCCTGGAGACTTAAAGAAGCAGCCTGACTTGAAGCAGGGTTCTTGATCTCTGTTAAATTCATCCAAAGATGGCAGCTTTGCTTTAGAGCAGGTGCTTCAGACTCAATTCCTCAGCCCTACAGAGTTTAGCTCCAACTTTCCTGATCCACCCTCACCAGGGGAGGTGAGGGTGGCCGATGCTGAAGAGTTGACGCAGGCTGAGTAGGACGAACAGCACAACCTTGTACATTCATTGTGAATCCCAGGAAAGAACAGAGGCAGGTCTATTCCAACTTGCTGCCGCTGTGGAAACCATTCATCAAGTAGGCTCCTCCAGAGACGGACCACTCCAATGAGCTTCTCAATGGTCTTGGTATGAGTTTGGTCTCCAGACCTGGTCTGGTATCACCTGGTTTACTCCATGACACAGTGTCCTCCTCAGAACCCCTAAAGTGACCAAGCCACTCGTGAGAGGTGCTCATCTTTGAGGGGAAAGAGCCCTCTTGCTTTGGGTAGATTCAGACTTCGACGATCTGAGCTGACATGAGATCTGTTTTCTCCTCCAAGGCTCCTGAGGGAAAGAAAAGGGGGAGCACAATGGACGGGGACTCTTGCAATGAGAGCAGCTTGTCTCGGTGAGTACAGCCTCTGCATGGGCTTTACCCGAACAGGAAACGCACCTCTGAGAAGAGCAGGATTTGTGATGTGGCGTTTTGTAACAAGAAATATGCTTTCTCAAAGGTTAACCAGATAGCCGTGAAGAAGCGCAGCTCTCAGCTACGAGATCAGCTGCCGGAGCTCTTCTATGGAGAGCAGGAAGGCTGCTGCTTTATCTTCTTCTTGGGAGTTATTAGTGAGGAGATTATCTTCGTGCTGACGGAGAAAGATTATGATGGACTGGCATTCAGCGCTGACTTATTTAGGCCGATGTCTCCCACTGTTTTGGGAGACTGAAAGGTCATTTGATCCTTTCCAAATGTGAAATTTAAAAACCGATATGAAAATAAAAAGTATATAACTCCATATTACAATATTAACCAAAACTGTATCTCAGTAATACTAAAATAACAGTGATATCAGAATTAGTATGGCTTTTCCATTTCCTCTGAACAAACTAAACTGGATTGTGAATGCACTGAACCAAATATGAATGAATTGTGAAAGCGTGCCATGATCATCTTTTTATTCAATTAACCCCACAAACGCAAATATTCAAAAGAACTCAACAAAACGGATGACACAGATCTCACATGCTTACAAACCGAACACTCTCAAAGGATGACATGAACAGCGCTATTCAACGCAGAACAGACTGATAAAACTCAAAAATCATGTGACGCTGCGTAGTGTTTGAACAAAACCACACCCCGTTTACCCAGCATTCATTAACCTCAACAATAGTGAATCCACAATTCAAGATCAGGGAGTATTTTGTGTAAAGAAAGTGACACCTGTTTTTTAAAGACCATTTTTTGTATAGTATAGGATTTCCTTGACAATTAAGAGGCAGCACAACAAATACTGACACGTAAATATAAAACATTTATATGATTTAACTTTAAACGGATTATTTATTACTGTAATTAGAAGCACCACTGAAAACATAACATACAGACGCATTAGAGCAATGAAAAATGTGCTTCATGTTCATTAAAATAACTTTTAAAATCATCTTAATGGCTCTAAAAATTCCCTTCAGTTTCTTTAAACAAAATATCATTTATTTCTTGTGATTTTGGGGTGCAGGTTTTGTGAGATCAATGAAACGTCCTCAAATATCAGGTCGTCTGATAAAACCTTAGGAACACAAAAGCAATGATATCTGCTCAAAACAAGCAGCTGAAATGTGCTTAGCAGGAAGCTGGAGAAACGGCTCAGATGTGATTCAGAGCGGCTGTGATGAACACATTAGTGCTAGTTCGGGTTACTCGCCGTTCATCTGTAAACAAGTTCACATACACAGACAACGCTTCCGATAACAGGCAGCTTACAAAAGCATGCAAGAAAAATGCATATATTTAAAACCATTAAGACTTCTTGCACTGACATTTAAGCACATTTGATTCCAATTTGTCATTGTTATTGTAATGCAAACAGAAAATATATATATATATATAAAAGAAAAAAAAGACAGAGAAATATAAATGCTCATATTCGTGCATCACAGTAGTTGTTTTAAAACAGAAGTTAAATCAGTACAAGCATGGAGGGACATTAATGACACAGTGCCGGGTCAAATGTGCTTAACTGTCATAAAAATAACCAGAAATACCAAATGTCTTGGTCCTAAAGGCTCTGTCATATTTATACAAAACATTTTTAGTTTTGGTTTTGGTGGGTGAATGTATGGAGGCTTGTTTCTGCCACGGGATGAAAAAAGTGAGAACGGTAATTGCCACTTTTTTTTGAGTGTTTGTATCTCGCAATTCTGAATGTCATGAGCTAAACTGTCCGTTACAATCTTGCAATTCAAAGGGGAAAGTGTCATAATATATTTAACAGTTGTTTCTCACAATTCTGGCTTTTTTTGGCCACTCCCTGATGAAGTCCTAGTATATCTCAAAATGTAATCAAATCTGAATTGTGAGATAAAAAGCTAGAGTTACCTTTAATTGTTTTTTTCATCCAGTGGTGGAAACTGAGCTTGTTTTGTGTGCAGTGGCTGGTGTGATTCAGTGCGATTGTCTTGATGCTTCAGCCCTGAGAAGCAGTGCAAGATTCAGAGAAACCAAAGTGAAGTTCAGACGTGTGATCGGGCAGCGCTCGCGTCTTCGGGAGCTGGTGCTGAGGGTCATTAGCAAGGAGAGCTGGGCTGATCTTCTGACTGGGATGAATGGAGTTCGTTCACAATATGTAAAGGCCAGTTCATGATTTGGCAGTTTGTGTTGTGAAGACAGACACGGGTCAGTCGTTGATGAGAGCCAGGATCATGCTGCAGGAAATAACATTAAGAGTCGACATTAACACTATGGCCACCAGCTCTTTTCATCTGAAGACAATGCTTGTGTGGACTCAGCTTTAGACTCTGTGTGATCTGATGAAAGCAGTATGCAGACGTGTGATCAACCAACTCAGTCTCATGGCAATTTGTGAATATTTTACGAGGTGGCTAATTCGTACAAATTCACTTGCGATTTTTGCTAAATTGTACATATTTTACAAGTTGCAATGTTTTCGTATGAGTTTGTACGAATGAACTACACCTGACCCCGGCTCTAAACCTACCTGTCACTGGGGTTTAGACAAATCATACAAAATCATAAGAGTGAGGTCGCATTAATTTGCCAGCTTGTACAAATTGGTTCAGGTAAAAAAAATAAATAAATAAATAAAATAAAAAATATATGACCATATGATAAATATTAATTAAATTGAAAAGAAAACAATGATTAATGTTAAAATTCTAAATATTTTTGATCACGATTTAAATAATTTATTATTATTATTATATATAATAAAATATTAATAAATTATATATATATATATATATAATATATTAAGTAAAAAAAATTAATATAATAAATAAAAATATAATAATTGTTCATAATTATAGTAAAAACATTAAATAATTATTACTTATTAAGTATTTAATATAGATTGATATCTACATTAATAAAAAAATAATACTAGTCTGCTGTAAAATTAAACCAGTCTGTCAAATAAAAGTATAAATCACAAAAAGTATGAAATTGAATAAATATTGCTGATAAAAACTACAATCATCTCTAGTAGTTAATTTATATAAAAATAATACACTGAATATGTATGATATAATAGATATTAACAGTAGTAATTATTACTTTGTTAATAAAAAAATAGCGATAACGATAATAGTAGTTTTATTAAATATTTTTTCATGATTTTATTTTGCTTTTGCAATACTATTATTTATTTATTTATTACTATTTTATTTTACAGAGCAACTAAAGTTATTCATTTCTTTACCTTTTTTAATGTTAAAGAATAGAACGGAGAGCGTTTTAAGCTTCTCTTTGGTTATTGGGTTGATGTCAGCTGCATTTTCATATGTAAAAGTTGAAGTGGATGGTTGTCGTGTGTTTTCACCTGTACAGGTAGATGAAGAAGCAGAGAAGGTGGAAGCCCAGTTTGATCATGGCTTCCTTCATGTGGGACTTGAGCTGGCCTCTGTTGTGAATCTCTGTGGGATCGTACACTCCCATGTTCCCCATAGGAACCTTCACGTATCTGCTCACACACATCAGGGGCGGTTAGCAGGAGCATTCCTCTGGGTTATATGTGCAGTGTGTGTGTGTGTGTGTGTGTGTGAGAGAGGAGGGATTGGGCTGAATCACCTGTAAACGTTCCACGATGCCACGGGTAAGTTGAGCAGGAACACAAACCAGTGCATGGAGACCAGCATGAGGACCGTGGCCAGAGCCTGAGCGATCATCTCAGGAATGACCCACTGAACACAAACAACACATCAGAAACCCTCGAGCAGAACAAAAGCTGACGATCATGTTCTTCGGCATGACAGGAGAAAAACACTGCTTCATTAAAACCATGATCAGTGTTACAAACGTACTTATTTATGGTGCAGAATCCTCTGTTTTAAATTCACATTCATGCACTTCACTGCATTCAATTTGCTTAATATTTGAGTAAAACAAACTGAATTTTGCCCAATTGTAGATGTATGTCAGCAGAATAAGTGTTCTAGATTAAATGAATTGCAAAGAATAAGTCTCACCATCCACACTTACTTTGTTTAACTTGGAGCAGCAGGACCGAGCATTGATGTAGTCACATTCTAGATCAGACAGAGTAATAATCTGAGCATAGAGTTAGGGAAATACACAGATCATTAATAACAATAATGTAATCTGTCAGTTATTATGAACATTTCTCCAGTCATAACACGACCTTTCACACTTCAGCTTCTGTCAATCCTAGTAAAACACTGTAATGCAGTGAAACACACATTGTAAAGATAAATCCACATGAATGACAAGCATAATCTAAACAATCAGCATCTGGCCGCAATCACAGCCTGCAGCTGCCGCGAACGCGCGCGACACAACACACCCCGCGAGACGCGCTCGCTCACGGACATCTTCATTCAGCTCAAGAGTTTATGAAGGATACGAAATACACGGAGAGGAATATTAAAGCGCAGCAGTCGACGAGGGATAAAATGAACACGGCTGCCTCCATGTTTACACTTCCGCTTTTTTCTCGCTTCCGGCTGGTTCTTCTCTCGCTGCTGAAGCGTCAGCGTTGAGTCACTGCAGCGCCACCTTCCGGAGGAATAGAGTCACGCAACAACACGAGCAGAGCGCAGAAACACGCTGCTGCTTCTCTACATACTTTAATTGCTTTCATGCAAAAAACAACAACACTTAAAATCCTAATAGGGTCAAAAACATATACCATTTAAATAAACAAAGGCAAAACAGTTGTTTAAATAATTTGCCTTAAAGTGTTTAAACATGTCTAAAAATTCTTTCTAAAATATGAAAAAAGGTTTAACCACTTTTTCCTTTGATCGCATAAATAATAATAATACAATTATATATAATAAACGCTATTTTAATAATTCTAAATTATAGATAGTTTTAGGATTTTTATTTTATTTATATAGCAATTTATTCGACACATTTGATTATTTTTTTGCATATTTTAAATATGATTAATATACATTATTATTACAAAACCCGCAAAATATTAATGTTTATGCAAACAAAATTAATTACATTGATATTCCAGTGATTTATTGATATGCAAATATTTAACAGCTGCAGCTGTATGATTAGCATTCCTACTATGGTGAAGGCTTCGCTCATTAATATTAATTACGTAACACGAGGTTCATTCAGCGGGTTTAACCAAAGATAATAATATTATTATTAAGCGTGTTTGGTTTTTAAATGATTAGTTCGTGAATATTAATAGATTTACGCTGCTGGACTCAGAAGGTTTCTAGCAGAGCCGTTATCGGCTGGCTTAATGAATATTAATGAGTTCACGCTAACGGACTTTCTACGCAGCGCGAGTATGTTCTAATTAATATTCATGAGCTGTGTTTTCGCTGTAGTAGGGTTCGTAAGTTGGTAGGAGCCGGGCACATCTCTCCAGTTGCAGTTATGGCGGAGCCTTCAGCGCGGAGAGAGGATGAGTGGCAGGATTTTAACGAATATAAGAGCGGAACGGGACGGGATATTCATCTGGAGCGGGTTCGTGTGAACGCTGAAGAGATGTCGCTGCTGCTGGATGGGGTTTCTGACACAGAGCACGCGTTTGAGACGAGCTCTTACACATCCACAGAGGACATGATCACACACTTCGACGAGAAGTTACAATTATGCTTCCAGAATGTAAACCCTAAACCGGACACAATAAATCCAGTGACGCCGATAAACGAGGATACGATCCTGAAATGCGATGAGTAAGTGAAGAAAAGCATGCTCCAGTCTAATGTGCATCATCATTGTTATTTTCATCAGTAACGTTAGACCGCTGAAGACAGTCTGTCAGCGCATAGTAACGGCGTCTAATGAGTCACGAGGACGCGGGAATAGAATAAATTTTTAATGTATCATGGTTCATTGGTGCAGTGTTTATAGATGATGTCTTGCTAATAGCTAAGAGTTTGATTATTATCCGTTATAACCGATCAGCGTGAAGAATTCCTGCGCATCAGCCGAGGTCACGTGACTGTGGATATTGTTTACTGTGTCTCATGTATACGTTACAAGCATGATTCATGCAATAGTTTATACAAGTTACATGATGAGCAGATTATTCCTGGAGTGAAAGTATTCAAGTAAGTGCAGTCAAACGACGATTAATCGCATCCGAAATAAAAGTTTTTGTTTTATGTGCACTGTTCCATGTGTATAGGAAATGCATATATGATTATATCTATTATTATACATAAACATGTTTATATTTAACCATGACATATGTTTGTTAAATGTATGTGTTTGTATTTATATATACATAATAAATAAACACAGACCGCACATATGTTATGTGAACAAAAACTTTTATTTTGTATGTGATTAATCATTTGACAGCACTAATTTAAAATGATGAAAGTGAAAATAGTTATAAAAGTTTACAGTAAAGGTCTAAAATTCTTTCTTTTTATAATAAATATATATTTTACTAAATATTTTGCCATCCATTATTCTTGAAATAGCTATAAAATTGAAGACATAGGTGTAAATCTGAAGCTGATTTCAGGTTCAGGTAAGATTTTATTTAGACATAGCCACTCCACTGATTTTTTGCCCTGTCACAAATTCATACATTTATGTCATAATATTACTTCTATCAAGGAACCTGGAGACTGAGATCCTTTCAACAATACGTGATTTATCAAGATTAGGGGAGGGGCCTACTTAAAAGCATTTAAAGTCCAATTCCCATGGTAACGCCATATCCAATTTCAGCTTTTGAATCATATCTAATCAAGGGTGCTTTGATAAAATACATGATGGAGAAAAAGACTCTAAAATAAAGAGTAGTGCTTTTTGCGCTGGTGTTTTTTATTTTTATTTTTTTAGTATTTTCATTCCTGACATGGTGGCATAGAAAAAGTATATAGTTTTAAGAATTATAGCTATACAACTAAAAAATAACAGCATAAGTTTTGGGATTATCTTGACGCTAGTTTTAAAAGTCATTGCAAAAATTGTTCAAAAACTAGTTCTATATCCAGGTTTTTCATTGCCACTGTTGCTTATAAAAATCAGTCTGTCTGAAGGTCTAATGTGATGACATTTTTATCTAAATGTTTTTTCACCAAATGTTAAAAATACGTTTTATGTCTCCATGCACGTTGTGTAGGATCTGGAGCGCTCTCACAGACAGCTTCGGCGGTGTGATGCCGGTGGACTGGAGTCAGGCTAGAGCTCGCTCGCTTCATCTCTCTACACTGAGCATCGAGGACAGACCGGTGAGTCTCCAGCATGTGCTCAGCCCTTGACGGCGCTCAGACCGCACTAACTCTTCCTCTGTCTCGCCCTTCAGAGGATGGAGAGCGTCAACCTGGACCTGTCTGATGATGAGGACCTGAGGGAGCAGATGGACATGCACTCCATCATTGTGTCCTGCATCAACGAGGAACCGCTGCTCACCGCTGAACAGGTGAGGACCTACAGATCAGTTCATTCAAAATAACCAGAACAAGCTAATACCGACGTGATCTTTAGGTGATTGAGGAGCTGGAGGAGCTCATGCAGGACTCCCCAGAGACCGAATCAGAGCGGATGGCTCCACACTCAGAGCCCTCCTCCATCTCTCAGAAGAGCCCGAGATCTCCCAGCAGCCAGATCTACGAGGAGCGTGAGTACGTCCCTCTGGAGCTCCGCCGCGGTTCTGCGAGGTGTTTCTGAGCTGCTCTCTCTGTACAGGAGTGAGGCTGATGTCTGCGCTGCAGCTGAACGGCGAGCTGGAGGACGTGGAGATGGCCATACGAGGATATTCAGAGGAGCTCGTCCAGCACCTGGCTGTCAGAGACGAGCTGGAGTTTGAGAAGGAGGTGAAGAACAGCTTCATCTCGGCTCTCATAGATGTACAGAACCGGCAGAAGGTCCAGCGAGAGATGCTGAAGAAGAAGAGGAAAGTGAAGAGCGTGTCTGGATCAGAGAGGCTGCCGGCTTCTGTGAGTAGCATGAGTCGATAGATTGGGACTTTTTGTCTTGAGCTTGGTCAAAATTGACTTTATTTGTTTTCTTAAGATAAGACACAGATTTTTGGCTTCAGACAAATGGAAAGAAAACATCCAAAATACACTTTTAAAGGGATAATTCATTCAAAAATGACAATTCATCATATACTCACCCTCAAGTTGTTCCTGTATGCATTTACTTCTTTTTTTGAACATAGAATGTAAAACTGAATGTACCTTGGCATGGTTGAATAATAAGAGTTCAGTACATGGACATAACATACTGTGAG
>JAUCMS010000028.1:2088205-2098311 GCA_032357445.1 Enteromius radiatus | reverse complement strand
CTCGCCTAGCCTCTGAAGGAAGTGACTTGGAAGGACCAGTCCTGCCAAGGACGCATCCTTGACATTGAGAAACACCTATAGAGTCTGAAAAGGCCTGTTAGTACTCCAGCGAGGGTTCCCTCTAATGGTGCGGAGGAGATGGCCCAGATGCCTCCAGTGTAGCAGTATTACTGCCTTTGGTTATTAATTAAACTTTTGACTAACTATTTACCTCAAGCTGATATTTATGACAGATACTTGTGAAGAGAGAACAAAGTTCATATATCTAACTGCTGCATGTGCTTCTAGTTAACACCCATAATATCCACCCATGTTTTTCATTTATTATTCTATGCTTGCCAAGTGTGGAGACTGGACAGATACACTCCACCCAGTTTGGACACTGAGGCTATAGCACTGATGTAATACGGAAAAAACACGAATAGCAATAATAAATCTTACATATGATTATTACTGATAATTAATAACTGTGATAGAAGGTGACTGATATACTGTTCTGTAAATTATGCAATGCAAAACCAGCTAATACTGCTCATACTGTAACAATAATAACAATCACAACAACTGTAGTCCAGAAGGCCAGAAATAAGGCTGAGGTCTGTTGAAGACTGTTAAATGAGAATCATCTGTGGCTCATGCTGTTGCGCAGCTCATGACGGGCAGGTTCTCTTCAGCTCAACACATCAGAGAGCTTCGAGTCTCAGACACTTCTGGATTCACGTTCAGCGAGGAAGATGGACTTCAGAGCTGTGAAGTTTCTGTTTTGTGTGATTTGTCTGGTGCAGTGCAGCCCAGAGCAGAGCTCATCAAAGAAAAAGAATGGCAAAAAAGGTAAACGGTAAATCATTTGTTAAGCTTCAACTTTACTGTCTACACAATTTCCACACAGCAAAAGCCATTTCTGTACCTAGTTTGTTAGTTGTGTTTTTTTATGCAACTGGCAGTTTAATTGGATTTTACACAATAAATATTTTACTAAACTGATTTTAACCCTAGTTTAGAAATATATTGCATATGGTGAATTTAAATTGACCTTGTTTATGTTTAATGTGTAATTCTGTGCTTGTGGTACTGAAGAGTCCAACAGTGCTGCTATCGAGGAGCTGAAGAAACAGATTGAGCAGATTGTGCAGGATCTGAATCTGCTCAAAGAACAACAAGCTTTACAGACAGGTACTCTTCATTTTTTAATAACAATAAACACAAATAATTGTGAAAGTCAAGGGTATCGTTGAACTTTAAGTCCTTTAACTTACTAGTGAAACATCAACTCCAATTAAACATTTGTGGAATATTGTAAACAGTTGTAGTGGTTCATTGGTGCGGTTACGACATTTACCAGCAGCGTATTTTCAGTTTTACTTCCCTTAAAAGATTGACAGCCAGATACACAACAAAAATAAGCATACTTCAAGTTTACTTTAAGTGCAATTAAGTAAAGCTCAAATAGCCTTTATTTCCCAAGTATGTAGGTAGTAATACTAAAATTAGTGTAATAGTAATGGTTCTTGGGACTAAATTGGCCCACTCTTTCAGAACTAGTTTACATTTCAAATGTAGCTTTTTATTGCTATTAACTATACCGGAAACTATACTACAAGAGAACTTACTATACTCTCTTTATTTTAATAGTCCACTTTAGGTATGCTACTAACTATAAGTAACTTTCTACAACCAGATGTCTACTCTCAGAGTAGTTAGGGTAGGGTTAGTAGAATATGATGACATATACTTGTAAAGTTTCTGATTGTATGTGTTATGTTATGGACTCATAAAGTGTTAGAAGATATTCGTCAGTAGTAGTTACAGAGTTACTTACTGTTAGTAGGAAGTCTAAAGTGGAGCATCAAAATAAAGTGTTACCTAGTTTGTTATAGTTTTTATACTGCAAGTATAGATCAAACTTATAGTTTAATATTTATATTATTTTGCCCTTCAAGTAAATATATTCATTTTTGTGCTTGAAATTTAAGTTTTATAAAGTATGTGGCTTAAGCAGTCAAGAAAGTTACTCTTTCAGTAACTTAAGTGGCCTTTTATTTCATTAATATTAAATTATCTGCAAGGTTTTTTTTTTTATATACTGTTAAGATTTGAACTACATTTAATACTATTTCACACGAGTGATCTCTGCACTAGATTTTGTTGTTGATGTACTTGTTCCTGGAAAGTTTCTCTCTTCTGTATGAGATATGAGGTGCGAGGAATCCAGTGTGCGTTGTGTGTTAGTCACAGCTCATAACATAAAGAGCTGTTCAGGGCAATGACCATCAATTCACCCAGATGCAAACAAGGCATTTACATCAAATGCGTTAAAGCTTGCTTATGCGTTGCATTGCAATACTCTCTAAAATGGCAGAAGACATAAGTTTTTTTTTGTTTTGTTTTGTTTTCTTTGCACAAAAAAGTATTCCTGTAGCATCACAAAACTGAGTTGGGCCACTGATGTCACATGGACTGTTTTACCAGTGTTTTACTATGTTTCTGGGATCATTTCAGTTGTATTGCTTTCTAAGGAGGGTCAGATGGCTTAATTTTGAATTTTTTAAATAAAGGTCTTATGGGTTTGGAACGACATGAGGACGAGTAATAAATGACAGAATTAACATTTTTGCATGAACTAACCCTGTGATCCCCTTCCCTCTTCAGTTTGCTTAAAAGGCATCAAGATCCCAGGCAAGTGTTTTCTTGTGGACACAACGAAGAAGAGCTTTCACGCCGCAAACGATGACTGCATTGCTAAAGGAGGAACGCTCAGCAGCCCTCTCTCTGGCGACGAGAACGACCAGCTGTATGATTACATGCGGCAGACCGTCGGGCCAGAAGGGCACATCTGGTTGGGTGTGAATGACATACTAAAGGAGGGCGAGTGGAGCGACCAGACGGGCTCACCGATACGCTTCAAGAACTGGGAATCAGAGATCACCCATCAGCCTGATGGAGGCCGCGGCCAGAACTGTGCGGTCCTGTCCAGCACGGCCAACGGGAAGTGGTTCGACGAGGACTGCCGTGGAGAAAGGGCGTCTGTCTGCCAGTTCAACATCGTCTGAGCCGCTCGTAGAGCAACATGATATAAAATGATGTATTAGACATTTTCAGTAGAATATGTAGCCAAACGTCTAGTTAAACGTCTAGGTACATGTACGATTTTTGCATTAAAATATCTCAAAACCACTAGAACAATGTTATATATTTTGTTGACTTGTGTACTTACATTAATCACAAATATTTCCAACATTAACATCCAGAGAAATATGTGACCCTGGACCACAAAAGGGTCTTAAAGGGTTAGTTCACTCAAGAATGCACAGTGTCTGTTTACAGTAGGCCTACTTACTGCATGGGAACATGTTAACGTCTTTGCTTTATCATCTTGCATTATAATAGTTTAGCAAAAAAAATCACAGTCTATCCCCAATATAAATATTAATACTGTCAAATCAGTTAATCACATTCAAAATATGTTTTTGTTTATATGTTTGTGTTTGTGTCTACTTATTATGTACATATAAATACACACACATGCATGTATAGATTTATGCTTATAATAAATAAGCAGTATATGCATGGAAATATTTTCAAAATATGCATGCGTGTCTTCATATATGCATAATAAATATACACAGTACGCACTCTTATGTAAACAAGAACTTTTATTTTGGATGTTTCACAGCACTAATAAATATTCACAGCTGTACAGAGTTTCAGAAAGAGACTAGATCTCGAGTGTTCAGGGTTTGCATATCCATATATCGAACATATGTGTCATGAAGGATTTTCAATGCATGTAGTTTCTTATATTTTGTGACTTTGGAGACCTCTAAAGTAGAATTCACTTGTAAGATAAATATAATACTTTCGTGATTCAGATGGATAGTAATTGTAGTGGAAACCATTCAAATATCTGTGATGGTTTCTATACAGTTAGAAGATTTTGTGATCTTCCTGCTGAAAAGAAACTGCATATGCTGGTTCACGCTCAGCATGTGAGAAGCATGTCCTAATCACAAACCATTTTCAATCATATTTCCATCTCTTTCTGGAGAATACATCTCTTACTGTAACTTTTTAAGCTGTAAATAAATAAACAGATGGTTTTAATATCAAAAACATACAATTTTTAAAACAAAGCAGCCTGTTTACACGTCAAATCACTAAATATAAAAACATCTTAGATGGACAGTCAAAAACAAACCTTAGTGTACGGTAGTAAATTCTATTTCCTCTCACACAAACAGTCTGGTTTCATAGTTCCCCTCCTCTCTGGAAGTCTCCGGTGTGTCAGATGTAGTTGATTGTCCCTGAACATAACCATAGAGCTCATTGTCAGTCAAGGCTTTGCTTTCAGTGGTTTTGACTGATCTCTCAGGTAAAGCTGGGTTATTCAGAGCAGAATAATCCAGCTTGAGATCACTCTCATCTGCAGTGGCTTCTTTGTTTTCAGGATCATCTTTGAGCAGATGGCTATATACTAGAGTTTCATCTATGTACACGTAAGTGTGAGGATCCTCCTCCTCCTCCGGTACTTTGGGGATGCCATGCAGGCCTGGAAGGAAAGCATGCTGACTGGGGTTGTAGACGGACACTGGGGGAGCCTTATTCCTCTTCTTTTTCCTGTGTAATATTAAGATGTTCAGTTAAAAATCAGTTTTGACAGGATACTTGAATACTTGGGGTTCAAGTGTGAAGCCCAGTTCCTGACTGGAAACAAACCAGGTGTAGAAAGATGCTTGAGACTTAAAATCAATAATTCTCCAAATTTTAACTTTTACTACAACAAGTCAAAATTGTAATAAAATGGCTATAACTCTAGAATAAAACTCTGGTTTCAACCAATTTGGCAGACATGCATGAGGTTACGTGAAAGAGAATAAAATGGTCTCTAACTACGCAACCGTTAGTCCGATTGTCTTGAAAATTGGCATAGAGTGTCTTAGGCAATGATAGCACCTTGGACAACGAGGACACTGAGATAACTTTACAAACATGCCTGCCATCAGTCAATCAACATTCAGCAGCTACTAGACCTCTGTTAATCTGCCCCAAAAATCTGTGAGAAATTTAAAAGAAACCAGCCACCAGGGGGCGCTATTATACTTTACATTTGTGTAAATGATGGTATATTACGCAATATTTTACAAATACCTCACATACTTTATTCAAATCCTGTCAGTTTCACTCTTGTCAATTAAACTCTGTTAAATATTTGACAATCACTGGACACCGTAGATTAAGCGTGACATAAGATCATAAACAAACGCTCATGAGTTGTACAACTGAAAATATGCGTATTTATACAGAAAATGACCTGAAAGGGTTTATGCAATTACATGCTTATTAAATAACATGCAGCATTTACGCATGCACATAAAGGCCTTAAAGTGTTCAGTAATTGTGGCTTGCAGATCTATTTAAAACATGTTTAAATGCAAAACTCTCACCTGAAAAAAAACCAGATGCCCAAGGCTGTTACAATCGCCAACACAACTCCCACAATACTCAGGACGATGGGCAAAAGCTTGTCTAAAAAACATGAAATTTCGTATCAACATTTGTTTGTTTTTTTCTATATTAGATGGAAATTGTAGTGAGCAGAAGAAAGCGAGGCTGGCTCACTTGTGCCGCTTTGCAGCGTGATCTCCATCATCGCCCGGAAGGCTCCTGTCGGTGATTTGCAGTTAGTCATGTTCAGGTAAAAACTTTCTGGAACCAGGAGATCCTTAATCTTGTCATCTTTATTAGTGCTGTAAAGCGTGGCTTGAGAGAGAATGGTCTGCACGGCAATGCTCGTGTGCACCTCCTTACACTTGGGCTGGCTGACATTTCTGAACTTCAGACTGCTCTTGAACTGAGGCTCCAGGTTAACTATCCAGGACACCGTGCTAAGCGCTTTCATGCCAGACGGCCAGGCTGGAGACGCCAACATGGTGGGATTATCCATTTTTGGTGCAACAGTGAATATATAGTGCTCTGTATGAAGAACAGTAAAGATATAAATCTAGCCACTTGCACTGAACACATCTGAGCAGCTACAGATGGCGTGTATAATGAAAGCATTTACCTGATATGTCCTGTGTAAAAGAATAGGTTAAGAAGGGTTTAGTTGCCAAATTCCGGTCATTGAAACTCGTAACGGAGGCAGTTATTGCAATCTTGGATTCACGGATTTGGATTTTCTGAATGGTTCCCTTTGGACAAAACTGGCCGAGAGTGATGCCGGAGTTAGCATGGGTCACATTTAGCAGGAGGATGCTGTTGCATTTGTCTTCGGGCGGACAGTAACGCAGATCTCCTATAGGAGACTGCAGCTCCACCGCACTGTTCTGAGGGCCATGAAGGTGCCAGATGATCGTCTTCATCACTCCTGGGATACACTGCTGCTCGTAGTTGAACGTTAGAGGGAACGGAGTGGAGGCACAGTCTCTCCATGCTTTACACTCTGTTGATAAAAAGCAAAGTAGTTTGCTGAATAGAGGAATAGTTCTACTAAGTGTTCCAGAAAAAGAAAGAAAAAGTGTACAAGCGGTTCATACTGGAAGAGGATGTTTTGCTTATAAGAGTTGGCGGATATTTTGCTCAATGCTGGATTCTGCCTTTAAAAAAAACGTTGGGTGGGTCAACATTTTTATTGTTTTATAAAAGAGATTCCAACAATATTAAATCACCTGTGTTTTTATTATTTCCCACTTCCTATTCTTAAAGTGTTAGAATGATTACTCAAACTTAATTGTATAGTTATTGTCCCGGCTTGTTATGTTGATTTGTTTTCTTCTTCTTGTGCAAATGTTGTTTAAAGGAAAGCTGTGAAATTTGGCACACCAATTGGGGAAGGTCTAAATAGTACCTATACCATTTTTTTGCTCAAAAATCATTATTCTTAGACTGCTGGTTCTAGAGACGCATTTTTATTTCCATCTGATTCTATTGATATCATTTAGAGTAGAATAAACCCATGAGTTTGTATTCTCCCCATTATGTTTGTTGCCATCTTGGAATTTATTTTTCACCAAAAACGGCTCAGATAATCACCACAAATAATAATTATTGCACGGGATAGTCATGCGGATCTCGTCAGTGAAGCTGGTTCTTTGATTAGAAATAAATCTCCATCACCTGTTTAGAGATGGAGCGGCACAGAGACGTACGTCACTGACAAGCTATGTCAGTGACTGATTAACTGACTAAGCTAACATGATCACAGATGGATTGCAGGCGATAGTGAATGTGACATTACGTAGCTTATCAGTGGACTATGGCTCTGTGTGTTAAATACCGCTCCGTCTGAAACCAGGTGATGGAGATTTAATGCCAAAGAAGCAGCGAGATGCGCATGTAATACTTTTATACAGCCTAATAATAATAATAATAAGTGGGAGATACTGGAGTATTTTAAAGTGTGAAATAAAACTCAAAGCTCAGAAACTGGACGCTCAGAGGCATGCATCATATCACAGCGATGAGTACCTATGGTCTGGTTGACAGTCAACTCTATTTCCTCCTTGTTACAGTCAAAGGAGTTGAGGACAAAATGGTTCCCTGAAGCTATGGTGATTGTGTCCATTATGACCGAATCCAGTTTCAGCACGCAGGTGGACTTGGGATCCTTTTTATTTACACGTATCTGTAGGACTTGCTTCTCCGGAAGATCCCCTTCACATTGTCCTGTGGCAGTGGAAAGAGTGAGAAAAACAGATATAAAACACATTATATAAAACATGATCTGTCTCACCACTTAACAAAACCAATTCGTTTTTGACCAATGAGGGTTTTTAATGGCTGATACCTAAGGGAGTGTACAATAATAACGTCAATAATAATATGAACATCTTTAAAAAATAACTAAATAAAAATTATATACAGTATATATATATATATATGCATACATTTAATGTGACATTTAATAAAAAAATAAAAAATGTAAACAATAGATAAAAGTTAAAGCAAATATCCCTATGCATTTAAAATATCCAATAATTTAAGGTTTGCCATGATTGTCTGCCTGATGTTGAAACAGTGTCTGAAAACAGTGTTGATTCAACACGGAATCAATGACTGCTGCTCTATATTTCATCCCTCCCCACCCTAATCAAACACGTGAAAAAGCAAGGTTGAGTAAAGTAGCTTAAGAAGCAACCCGAGGCTCTTCAAAATCCACTCAGAAGAAAGTTTCCTGTATTCATGAGTCATGTCCTGGAACTGCTTGGGTTTTCCATAATGACTCAACAGATGGCTCAATCGAAGCTAGGCCTTGTGTAACCAACGTAAATCAATGATGATAAGGCAATCAATCAAAAATAATGTGTGTATATATAATATAATAAAATGTAAAAAATATATATATATATATATATATATATATAGCATACGAATGCAACAAATCTTAGATTTAAAAAAAGCTTTGAGTTTCACTCCAAAACCCAGTAAAGAGTAACACTTGTGGCTACACTATATAAACTACATGAAAATAAGGTTTTCAACCACTGACAATGAGTAAGACTAAAACAATGTGCACATGGAGCCTTACTGAGAGCTCCAGACTATATACAATCTTTTAAGTTCCTTAAAAATGGACAAAAGAATGAGAAAGAAGGAGGAATGGTTTGCTATCATTTGACAAGGCTGTCAAATTTCAAGTTTCAACAAAAAAAATGGTTAAAAAATGTGCACATAGAACCATAAAGACAGCCCCAGTTTCTCTGAGACTGGACCATGTAGTTCCTTAAAAGTGGACAAAAATACAGTAGGTTATATTGACATATTTCATACTTCTTGAGTTACAGGCAAACAAACTTGCATCTCTGGAAATGAAGGCCTTAAAAGTGAAGATACCAAAAGAAATCTAAAAAGGATATTGAGATATTTCTTGAGTTGCAGCCAAGCAAACATTGGAATAAAATGTGAAAAGTGCTTTTTGACCATTGGCATATAATGCAAAATGCAAAGGATTGTGGAAGAGATTTTTTTTTTTTTTTACTAATAGACCTACCGACCTTTTTCTGAATTTTTGTCTATCTTCAAGACTGTCACTTTGACCTCTTTTTAAAAATAGCGGATTACTCAGTAAATACACATCTGTAGTGTTTAGTATTGTGGCTTCATTTGTGCAGTTTTTTTTCTACACCAAGCAGAGTGTTTATTTGGTTGCCAGAGACCTCTGGTTGAGTCGACAATATATAAACAGACAATTCTAATGATCAAGAGAAATAATCTGTGCTACCCACCCCTGCTTCTCTTGATGGCAGAGACCTGGAAGTGCACCATCAGGCCTTGTTTCCCAGACATTTTGCAGTTCTTTATGGAGAGGTTAAAGTTCCCAGGCTCCACCGACGGCTGGCTGACATTCATCATTTTCACCAGAGGGTCTTTGCCCTGCCAAGTGTACTTCATTGTGGGGATGTTTTCAGGTTGGAGGCATGTTGGAACAGCGTAGCTCAGAACGCTCACATCAGTGTAGTACGTTTGAGGAACGGTAAAATACCACATTGTCTCTGCATTTTCAGGAAAAGCGTTTGGGGTAAAGAAGTCCTGGCTTGAACTCCTCTCTGGGAGAACAACATGGAAATTAGCCAGCGCTGTAAAATAAAGTACAGCATTTCACATATGCCAACTTTGTTTAGGCAATTCGTGCTTAAATATATAAGTTTAGCGTTGTACTCACAGTAAATGAGACGTCCTAGAAACACACTGATAACCTTCTTGTGAAGGGTTTGACCTCCAGACACTTCCAAAGTCAGTTTGCCAGGCATACGCACATCGACTTGTCTGATACTTCCATTCTGACAAAACCGTCCCACGCTGACTTTCTCCACTGCGAGCGTGTACACGTGTCTGTCTGGGCAGCTGTCTGTGCGCTCAATCTGCCGTAAACCAGCACTACTGAAGTTCAGGTGCAAGGTCTTTGTAGCTGGAGGCTTCAGATTCCAGATGAAGGTGCGATTGAACTTTTGAAAGACATTGTATTCTTTGGCTTCAATGTCATACGCCACTGTAGAGCAAACGTGCACGTCAGAGAAAGAATACAGTAGAGCGGTCAAACGATTAATCGCATCCAAAATAAAAGTTTTTCTTTACATAATATATGCGTTTATGCTGTGTTTATTTATTCT